>VDFB02328116.1:0-43443 GCA_007258455.2 Sequoia sempervirens | reverse complement strand
TTGAGGATGCTGAAATGTAACTGTTTATCGATTGATGATCTATTTAAATTTCTGAATCTAGATACATCTACAAAGAGCTCTTGTGTTTTTTTTTTCGATTTTCTGGTTTTTTTTTGGGTCGGTAATTGCTTTTTCGCTTTTGACTGGAGCTATGAACCAGTGAGGTCACAATGGGGGACCCCATCACTGATTACATGCTGAGGTATTAACACCTCCTTGATTTGCCTCCTGCAGACATCTCCTCCTCTCTTTCCTCCTCGGGCCTCCTTTCCTCTGTCATTTTGCTCTCCTTATCACTCCAAGCTCGAGTGCCTCCACCTTATCACTCTGAGTTCATTTCCTTATCCCTCCAGCTCCTTATCTCTCCATAGCGCTGAGCTCCGGCCCCCTTATCTCTCCTGACACTCCCGATTTTCTGGTTTATTATTTTACTGTGTTTGTTGTGTAATTTGTGGATAATTAAAAGTTAAACCTACTAATTTATCAGTTGGTGATTTGATAATTTTTTGAATTTCAGACTATATGTTGTTGGCTTTGTTTGGTTGTAAAATTTGTTGAATTTGGACTTTGTGGACGTTTTATTGCTGCTGCCCTGTGTGCATTTGGATTTGATTGATCAAATTACAAGCCTTTTTAATTTTTTTAATCCGAGCTTATTAAAAATGGTTTTGATCGACACAATTATGTTGTAGAATTTTCTTTGTTTTTTGTTCCATCTGTAAGGTGATATTTGCTGGCACACATTTCTTTTTATTGGTAAAATGTCTCGTTGACTCCTATTTTGCATGCTGACTATTGTAGATAAGCCACAAGACCATGCTGTTTTCTACATTATAAACTGAGTATTTTTACATCTTGAGTTACATCAAACTCACCCAGCCTGTAATGTTAATAGAAGAGACTTCTGGATAAAACTGTGTATGAGAGAGAAATTGACATTTCAGGTCAACCAGGATGAATTGATAATGTTTATTGCATTTTTTCTGTATGAGCTTTTTGTTTCTTGCAGAGTATCAAGATTCTATCGGCTTTGGCCAATGATGCTCCAGCTTCTTCTAACAAATGTATGCATTATAAATTGTTACTAGTATAAGGTTCAGATAAATGTCAGCAGTGTGAAAATGTATGACCATTCTTGAAGTAGCATTCAGAGTTTTTTACATATATGAATAGAAATTTAGATGCCATTTTTTTAACAGAATGTCTGCACTGTAAAACGAAGTATTGCTACTAATTTGATGAAACTATAGTATGCTACAATTCTTCTATGGCTATTAGGCTGCAAAGAGGAATAGCTTTCACAAGATAAAATACATTTTTTCTGTATTGAGCTTGTTTTAGTTGAAAACTTGAATATAAGAAAGCTCAAACTGTATTGGGTAATCTTGCTGCTAATTTGTTGTGTTGAAAATTAAAAGTCTTTGCCTTTAACTGAGTAAAATTATAAGCATGCAACTGTTTCCTTTGCTGCATGGTTTGATTCTACAAGAAGAGGTGTGCTTTTTTGTCAAGTAATATAGCAACTAAAATTGGGCTGTCATGTCAGATGCATGGATCGATGTGTCAGTGCTATCGTAGATAGTGAAAATGCTTGGATATATTTTTAAATAAATATTTTTGCGACAAGCAGAAGTCTGTGTTAGATAGATTTTTGCCTTATGTTTGATTTTTTTCCTGAACATGTGGCATTGGTTTAGTAGATTATTGAATCTGAGCTATGTGGGCATTATGCTTCTTGAATGCAGGTTTTTAAGAGTGGACCACTTTTTATATCATCCAAAGGTATGTTGTCAATTCCATGGTTGAGTTAATGTTTCTACATTTTTAGCAAAAAGCTTCAATAGCTGGGAAACAATTGAAAATAAATTTAGTACAAATGAGTTTCATTGGGGAAAGACTGCTTATATAGAAGCTAACCTTAGTATTTTTTTACATCCAAAAGTATGCTGTCAATTCCATGGTTCAGTTAAGGTTTCTTAGAACCTTAGAAAAATGTTTGAATAGCTGGGAAACAGATTAAAATAAATGTAGCATGAATGACTTTTAATGTGGAAAGAATGTTTGTATAGGAGCTATCTCAAATATTTATTAAAGATGTTTGAATTGGAGAAAACAAATAGAAAACAACTGATATAAAAAAGAGAATTTTAAATATCATTGAATGACCAAAATAATTCAACAGAACTTAGAATTATGTCTGACAGCGATAGCAGGTATAAATTGTGCCTAAGGCATCACCTGCCTAACGATGCACCAAGGGGCCTTGTCAAGAATGTAAAAGTTAGGAAAGGGTGAGTCCTAAAGAGTACATGGTGCTTGAGTTAGTGTTTATATCCACTAGAAGATGCAATAAATAAGGAATAGATGTTCCCTTAAAAGAAAAATGACAGGGAAGCTGGTATGTGTTAAACTGCTAATCACATTGTTGAGGCACACTCATGAATATTATGAGATGGAGAGCTTCTAATCAATCATGTGTATTGTTCTTGAGGTACACTCTAATGGTGACAAATTATCATTAGGGGAGAAAAAGAGGAGAGATTTTTAACAATCACAATGTCTCAAATTCCTTTATGAAGTTTGCAGAAATAAAAGATCAGAGGGAAATTTTAATGTGGAAAGGTAGCAATCTTTCCGGGAGTTTAACTGTTTAAGTCGAAAAAATCCCATGGAAACTGTTCTAGACTAAAAAGCAATACAATGGTGTTTTTATGTTGAGATGCTGTTTTCATTCCTTAACTGATGGACTATGAGTGCAAGAAAATTAATCTGTGAACTCAAATCTCGGACAAACTTCCTTATGCAGGATTAATATTATGAATGAGAACTTTGTTTAGGATGGTGACTGCCAGCTCATTGCTTGGCTACTTTTGAATTCGAGACTGCCAGATTTCTCAAAATTGTTGTAATATTTATGTATCTGTTATCCACCACACATGGAAACTTGGAAGCATCATCTCCACTAAATTTCTGCTAAAAGCATCTCTAAACCACCTGAAAGTAGCAGAAGGCATAACTCACGGCGTTTCTTTCAATGAAAAGTTTCTTTGCCGTGTGTGGAATATCTATGATTGATGTCTATGAGTAACAAGAGGCCGGAGTGAACCCTTGTTGTTTAACTTGGTTTTTTTAGCAATATTAAGCGAAAGATAAATTTTGAGATTTCCCATATATAGTAAAGGACAGTATGCATCGAAATTTCTCTCAAAAGAAAGACATGTCCATTGGGATGGAGCACATACATGGAATAAAAATTATAAAATTGACAACAAAATAAGTTTAAAGACATGACATTTCCACAGTACATTAGTGTAATAGTAGAGAACTTCTGGTGGATAACTGTGTAAAGATTTTTGAATTGATGTGTTTAGGATCATGATCCGTCGATTCAAAAATCTTAACACAGTTATCTACCAAAAGTTCTCTACTAGAACAAAAAAAAGGTTGTGAGGTGAATATTGGCGATGAGTATTGGCATGAAAATAACTGATGTTATGATATACCTTGCAATGACGTATAAATATTTCATATTAAACTATACAAATTACAGATAATTTAAATGTATAAAACTATAAGTTGCTCTTATTGATGGTAGATACTCTTTCCCTTGGTGAGGATCATTAATTCTTCAATGCCAGAATCATCAGCTGCAAATCAAATGGGGAAATTTCTATTGCATTTCTCTGAAAAAAGCTTTTATCACATTCAAGTCAGAAAGGGCAAATGATATGATAAATAGACCTCCAAAAGCCTTTATTGCAAGTAGATCATCATGTTAATTCTGATTTGTTGTGATTGGTACATCTAGAAAGTAACTTTATATGGGTCAATCCAGTCTTGTAACTAGTAATCATGTCTATATCTTGTTTTTAGAAAACATCGATCTTGAAAGATATTTCATGAAGTACAAAACTTCCAACTAATTTGAATGACAATGGTTAATACCAAATTGCAAGCAGCGCCATCTCAAGTAAGGCGTCTTTGAGAACGCAATTTCTTACAACTTCTTACTGACAGTGTCAGTAAATAGCACAAATTAAGAGACAAAAATGTGTAATCTGGCAGGTGTCCATCCATGACTTTCTTTCTGTGTAGCAAAGCCAAATGAAGTGAAGCCTTTTATTGCTAACCAGTATTTGCTAATAAGTTACATAGAAGCATGCTAAGTGTGGTCTAAGAAATGCAATTAATTAAATTATTAAACATGTATGCTTCTCAAAATGTTTTTTGAATCATATCATAATACCATGAACATTGATTAGAATCCCCAGGTACAAGCTTACATTGCTTTGTTGAAACTATCATCAATCATGTAATATGATATTGTCAGGAACATGTTAATCTACAGGACAGCACACCATAGTTGCAAAGCTTGTTGTATCATAGCAAAAGCACAACTATATATACTTTTTGATATATTAAAGAGAGGATCTATTGGGTTCCTTACCCATGAAATAAACAAAATACATATAATCTGTAAAAGGCATTAAAGACTAAACCAGCAAAACAGCTAACCACAGGCCATTGATAAACAAAAACTGCCTATAGAATATCATAACAGAGCTTAACAACAAAGAAAAAGCTAGCTACAAGCTAAGACAGCAGCACCAGGCTTTAATCAAGATTAGTTACCCCCATCCTCCAACGTTGCCAGAAAAAGTGTCAATCCTACAGGCGCAACCATCACCCCATTTGTTCAAACCGCAGGACGTTCCTTGCTTTCTGCTAGCTGAGGAAAGTTGACACCATGAGTTACCTCCCTTCTCCAAGCCACCCTGCATAAGGAACCTCAATCCAAAGAAAAGAGAGTGTAAGCACTGGTCACCTCCAAATATCCCCTTGAACAAGTAAACAACAGACTTTTTGCAATCAACTTAAGATAAATACAGAAAGCTTGCGCGTCCTCCAGCTGACGAAACACAGCCAACACTTATTTAAAACCTTTATATCACCCAAGGTAGCACTCTGATTCAAACCACCATGAGCAGCAGAGGATGATTGCCTAAATATTATACAATAGGGCTAAGGGACAATTCCTCTGAAATTGAGAACTGTGAAATACATTCCATAACAGCCCCATCTGATACCATTTCCCCAAGTTTCTTTTAATTCCTGACAAATAAAATCCCTACTATGAACAACCCATCATTCCCCAACCCCTGTTGCCCAAGTATGCATTTCACTAGACTCATAGCTACATGAGGAGATCATTTAAAAATCTCCTTAAGGTGCCTATCTGAGATGGTTCCCCAATAAAAAAGGATCTTAGTATTTAGAAGAACTATGCTTATGGGCTATTGCAGAGTAGAGCAACTGTCCCATCAAACCAAAGCCAATAGAATAAGCCCATCTGATAAATGATGTGGAGGAAGTAAGAGTAAATGACTGAAATCTTGTACAAAGAATCCAGGACATGTCTGCCACAACTAGTGAGAGATGGCTTAAGAAGAGCTTCATGAGCTTCCAAGAAAAGCCATTAATCACTTCTAGCCACATTGAGCATGCCACCAGTGGTGATGACAGATTATAAATAGGAATGAAAGACAAGCAATTGATATAGATAGTGGCCTAGGAAATCAAGAACCATCTACCATCAAGTATGTAAGGGGAAGTGTCAAAACAATGACATATGGCTTGACGCACTGACAACTGAAAGGACTCAAAAAGGGCCTGGAAAGAACAGGGACTCTGAAATACTTGGGCAATCCCTAAATACCGTGACACTAGGTTGAGGAATCTAGGTCATAAAGGCATGTCTATAACTAAAAGAGCTTCAAGATCATTCCCTGCCTCCACATGGTTACCAATAATAGTTGAGAAAGGAGATTGATCAGTGCTTGCATTAGCCAACGAATCGGTTGCCGTATTGCATTCACGGAAGCAATGCCCAAAGAGAACATCATCAAAGAATGTACACACAACAAGAGCCTCATACAATAAAATTTTTGCCTTCCAACTTGGACACGACATCTTGGAAAGCCCTAAAATAACCACTGAAGAATCCCCCTCAACAATGAGCGTACCTCGAGCTTCCTTGGCCATTGCAAGACCTAAGGCTAAAACAGCCAGCCATTCTGTCTCATTGTTAGTATGAGTTTCCAGGAAAGGATCCACCATTCACAAAATCTCTCATGTCATCACAAATTAATGCTCCAGCTGCAGCAGCCCCTGTGTATCCCTTAGAAGCACCATTGAAATTAAGTTTATAAAAACTGATCTGGGACTTACTCCAGTGTACCTTTTCTGAACATTCTATTTGTCTATTGGCCCTTTAACGGGGGGAAGCAAACTATTTATCTATCCATAAACATTTCAAAAAAATGGTACTGTTAACACATTTTGAACTATGGCGGCAAAATAAACTGTATGCAGAAATGCATGTGTCTGAAGTTCTGTACATGACAAATCTCTCAGATAGAAATGTAGACATAACTGTCTTCCAATAAAGTTAGCATATTCACTCTTGAGCAGGAAATACATATTCAATACATAAGTGCCTAACAGAAGGTTAGTAGATGCCAAGAGAAGCTGAACTGGTGAACTGGTTTATCTTCCGGTGGTTGATAATAAGATGGCTGCATCATGACAATTGTCACCATAGGGACTTGGTAGTAGGAATTAAATTGGTGCTGAGATTGGCATCAGAGTCAGCAGACTCAACACTGACAGGCAGATGTTGCAGGGAAGCTGGTGATGGTGTTGAAATCAATGGGTCTTGTATGCACATCAAATTTCAATAGCTGATAAGTACTAAAAGGAATTCCTAGAGAAACAACTCTGCGTTCATAAAAGCACAATTGAATTTGGATTGGTTACATCATATTTAAGTTATATAAGCATGAATTAATATTACCAAAAGGCATATCTATTGTATTGATTTGCAATGTGTTACAAAATTGGACGTTGAGCCTAAAGAAGGAAGCAATGAGTTAGTAATATTCTCTGATTGATTGAATGAGTATTTTGTTGAGAGTGTGGAAATTACAAATTTGATAAAGACAAGTGGTGCTGTAAAAGACCAAAATTGGCCTGTAAAGAAGACAGAGGTTTGCAGATGTTTTCTGACAAATGTTTGAGCAACCGTACTTTCTCAGGAGTAGGTTTTCTGGTATTAGAAGATTGTTGTTCCAAATTTAACATGTTAAGGGAAGATATAGCCAAGAAAGAAAGAGTTATTGGTAGCCATCAAGTAGCAAGGGAACAGTGAGGAGTTACAAGGGGATTCTGCTGAGGTCAAGTTAAAGGAATGGCACCTACCTGCAGTTTGTGTTTTCTAATATTGGAGAATAAGAAGGTAGTTCTCCTTAGTTTACGTTAATGTAGTTTCAAGTGTCTACTAAAGCAGGAGGGCACATGTAGTTCAGAGATATCTTTTTGTGGCGTTTTAGAGATAAATCTATTTTGACACCTCAATTTAGTTGTCATGCCTTAAATGGAATGTTCCTGGGTCTTCAGGTAGCTTAAAAGATGCTTTGTTCCAGTCATCCAGTGGTAGAGCAAATAAAGTTATCCAGACAGTTAGTAAATGATGCCTCTCTTGAGGTCACATCTATTACTTCAATTCATATAAAGAGAATAACAATATGCAAAACCTGGAATGCCCAGAAAATATTGTATTCTCTCTATTCTGCTAACAAAATTGGCATAAAATAGCCTGTCATTCCAAGCATGGCCTCTATTCTGCCCTTTGCCTTCCACTTCTTAATTACACATTCCTGAAATGTCATGACAGAAGGATAAATAACTGGTTTGCTCGTTAACTGCAACAATAAATACAACACAGGCAACCATGATGGCTACAACTTAGCATTTACAACAACTCATAAAATCTAAATTTCATATTAGCAATGTTGAGATCTTATTGCCTCCAGTCTAGATTCTGTGGACAGACCACTTGTTGAGGGACATCGTCCAGGAGATCTTTGGCTTTAGATGGCAGGATAAAACAGGCTAGCCTATGACCTCCAACAATATCTTTAGTGGCCCCACTCAGCACAAGAAAGGCATTTGGTGAAATTATTATATTCTGCATGAGGGACTATTTAGAGGTTGAGGATTGTTGAGTCTTTCTTGCTGCTACAAAGACCCTTGCATAGTTGTTCTTTTGTATTCTCTATTGTGGCATTTGTAGCTTGGGTTGCATTCTGTACTTGTTTGTATAGATTTTAGTTTTTAGGAGCTTTAGGTTTATGTTTGGTAAACTCTCTGGCATCTGCTTATTTTGTCTCTTAGCTGCTTTAGTTCCTTTTTTCAGTGGGAAGATTTTTTGTTGGTACATCCCTTATTCATTGGTGTTTTGATTCATTGTACTTTGGACTTCCATTGGCCACCTTTGGTCATTGAGGATCATTATTACAATTTTTTTTTTTTTCCATTCGAGAACACCCATCTCCTACTTCATATTTTTAGCCAGGTAAATGCCTTCCTTCCTTGTTGCCTTTTGAATAAAGTGGAACAATTGTTCTCTGGACCTTCATTTAAGTTCACCTGTAAGAATATTTATTATATTACTGAAGATGTGAAGTAGAAAGGTTCCTCTCCTGTGGCTAATCCATTGTATCTGTTATTGAACACTTTCAGTCAGAAAAATATCTTAAAAGTAATGATTGGATCTTGCACACCTATTCAATTGTTAAAAACTTCTCATTTTACAATGCAATTGTGTTGCTTTGATTTGTTTCTGAAATTTCATTTCCATATATTTTGTTCTGATGTAACAAGTATATCACGATTGTTTATACTTTGCATATCATCTTGTACTGTACACTGGAAAGCAACTGTTTCTAATACCAAGGCTCCTGGATTTCATCTGTATGCAGGGTTAGGGTGGAAATCATGGAAAAAGCGGTGGTTTATTCTTACACGAACATCTTTGGTCTTTTTTAAGAATGATCCTGTAAGTTAAAAGAAAGGTTTTCAGTTGATTTTTTACCTTAAGGAAGGCTTGTGTTCACTGTTTTATAATTTTCAAACTGAAACACACTGTCAATTCTCATTGCAATTTATGATTTATGGAGGGTGATTGCCATCTAGAAACAAATTTTTTCTCATTTTTGGAAGAACTGATAATGCATAGGGAAAATAAAAATACAAGTAGGTCTCTTTTTAGTATGAAGTAAAAGTCAAACCCAATGACAGGAGGAGAGTTCTTATGCTGTCTAGCAAGGCCCGAATATGGTGTAACAAGTCTTTTTCAGTTTATTGATGAGATGTCATTAATTATTCAGGTTACCAAATCAGACTATCATCTATTTGTCATAAGTGGTCGCACCTATGTTTGAGTCTTGATTAGGTTCAAATCATTGCCCATTTAATCTAACTACTTCTCTAACTTACCCAATGAGGGATGATGTTGGTAGGAATATCTCCTGCAAAAACTTGTGTGGTATCTCTGGTGTGTTTTATATCAGCACCTTTAGTCATCATGGGAGGGAGTTGCTCGACAATGCTTGATAGGAACTCCAAATTTTGGTGTGTTTTCTGTAGGGTAAGCAGCTTTCATGTGCAGCATGAATAATCAATGTTAGGTTTGGCCAACACCTTCTAGAGAGCTATGGTTATGTAAGTCAAGATGTTGAAAGTCAAGAAAGGATAGTTCCACTAGAACTTAAGTGATCTGTTTTTTTGAAATTGACAGTTCCAGACGAATTTCTAGCAATCAGAGAGATACATAATCAGAACTAGAAATCTGTTTTGATATCTCTACATTTAAGAGTCATTGCAAACTAATTTGTTGACTATTTCTTCTGTCAAGATGTAATCAATACACAGTTAAATGTATGGATAAAAATCTTATATAAGATGGAAAGGAAACCTAAGGAAATCAAACAGCTGCAAAAGACTTTAAGAGCTATTAGTAACTAAACCCAATGAAAAAGGCAAGGAGGGTCAATTTCTGAGACATACAGGGCAATTATTTATAGATAAAAATTTCAAATGAGATGTGCTGAATCCATATAAGGATGGGTGACATTGTAAGAATTAGTGTGTCCAGCATGTGACAATACGTATTATAAGAAATGTGCTTATGGGTCAATTGTGATATGTGGAGACCATGAAAGAGCTCTTTGCTTATTTGATCTGGCATTCAAATGCTTCCTGTATAATTAATATGACTCACACCTAACTTGTTTGATCTTTATGATTTTAGCTTTTAAGCCTTACTCTTTTGGAATGATGACATTCATATTTCAGGTTAATGACTCTTAAGAACTTTGTTCATTGTTATTAACTGTTGGTCAACAAAATCTTACTTTTGTTCTTGTTTCGTGAATTGGTGGCATGATGAGGAATCACCTTTTTGCCTCAGTGCAGGTTCCTGCTGTTGTCTCCTCCTTTTGTAAGGAGTTTTTTGTCATCTGTGACATAGGAAATGCAAGCTCGTTCTGTCTAGACAATGCAACCTCCTGGATGCTCTTCATAGATCCCTAAGTACTTTTTGGCATATTTGCTTGAGAGGAAGGCCTAGTTGCTTAATGTTGAACTTGAAACCTAGGTCTTTTATGTTAATACAGTTTTATGATGTTCTCCGATGGTTTGTCTTCTATTTTTCCCCAAGGATGTCATAAGAGCTATTCAAAAATTAACTAAGTAGTGGAAACTAATCACTTGTCTTTCCTATTGAAAATTGTTTGATAAGATTGTTTTCTAGGGCTTCCCTCTGTTAGGATCTCACTTGCAAAATATTATCAAATAAGAACATTAACATCTGAAAATATTACAAGTTTTGGAAATAGTTTCAAATATGCTTGTAGTGATGAATTTGGAACAGGTATCCTAGACATCTTAGAGAGCCCGACATCCTTGAGAGCAAAATTCTATTGCAAAATAGGTGTTCTGTTGGCTGAATAGCATCCACTGGTGATTCAATAGGACTTGCACAGAGCAATGGAAGTGAAGACTCTAGTGGGCTAACATACCTATCGAGACAACCCATCAATTCTATGCTATCTTTAACCAATTCCCACCAAGCTTCATCTTTTAATGTGACTTTAAAATCAATTTGCTTTCTCTCCATTTTTTTAATTGGGTTTTAGGACTCGGGAACTGGAACAATTTATATTTTTCTTCTAGGGAAGATTTCAAGGGAATCTGATATGATCTACTTGTGTTTAGAAGATGCACTCAAAACTGGATTTTTAAATATCTTTCTGACTTTTGTGGGAGACTCCATTGTCAATGCAGATGCACCCCATGATATAGGAACCAAGTCTTCCTGAAATGGTGATGTAGAAGTCTCCCTAGAGCTCCTGTTACAGAAAACACATGATAGAGGGCAGGATATCCGATATACCTATCCCTGAAATCCCCTTATTTGGGCGTCCCAAGGGGATGTGAGGAATTTCCAAATTAATGCAAACCCCTTCCATAAACACATCCCTGTGGCTAGGGGACAAGTGCCCTAGCTACTGTATTTTTTCTTGCTTTGGTCGAGACATTAATACTAATTTGATGTAACTATAATTTATAAATGATGAGAATTCCAGTCGGATTGAAGACCATCAAGCAGTTTCCCATTTGTTTTTCAATTTAGGTTTATAATATAGTTTTATTATTTAATGGCTGGCTGTGTCAAATATTTGTTGATATATTTGAATGAATAACTGACAGTTTTGTGGTTTTTTTCGTTGCTTAATCTGTTCAGAATGCTCTTACTCAGAAAGGTGGAGAAGTGAATTTAACCCTGGGGGGGATTGACCTCAATAACTCAGGAAGGTAGAATAACAGTCAATTCTTGACATATCTTGCAGTGTGTCTTCTGTTTTAGTTTTTTCCAGAACTTTTTATTTTAAAGAAATTCTTAGTCTAAGTTTGTATGCATAAAACCTGCAGTGTGATTGTGCGAGAAGATAAGAAGTTATTGACTGTACTTTTTCCAGATGGACGTGATGGGCGAGCCTTCACACTTAAGGTGTTTTATTTGTGTCACCTGTTCCATACTGCTGGTTAATTGAAATTTTTATACAATGGCCCTATTGATTCTATAATTTATAATGCCATTAAGTTCTGTTAAGATCTACATTAGACTTATTGAAAGGTGCATTTCTTGTTCATAACCATTCAGGCAGAGACTTTAGAGGATTTGTTTGAATGGAAGACAGCACTAGAACATGCTTTGGCTCAGGCACCCAATGCAGCCCTTGTTATGGGGCAGAATGGTATATTTCGAAATGACTCAGCTGATGCAATAGAAGGATCTGGAGAACATTGTAAGTTATTGGGACAACTTTTTAGTTTAGAAGCTCTTAATTTTCAGCTCTTGTTTGGTCTCTTGTGCTTAAAACAAATTGTAATAGCAGAAGTCTGCCATCTTATGCTGTCGTATGTAATTTGATTTAGCATAGTAAGTTGTGATATTTTTCCACAACGTCTCAAACTTAAACATGTGTTTTGTTCTGAGTATATAATAGTTTATAACCAAGGTAGTCCCTTTCAAATAAGTTTGTTCTACATATCTTAGGACATTTTATAGGTAAACGAACAGGTTTTTTTTTTAATTATTTCAGGATAACCTGTTCTTTAGGATTTAAATGTCATGCCTCCAGCTCTGCTGTTCCTACATATATGTTGAGTTGATTTTAAATGATTAAAGAAATGGTGTGTAAAGTGAACCCTTACCATTACTTTTCTGTGTTATGCAGGGAGGGACAGGCGGCCTGTGAAGTCTTTAGTTGTTGGTAGGCCAATCCTTCTTGCATTGGAGGATATTGATGGAAGTCCTTCCTTCCTGGAGAAAGCTTTATGCTTCATCGAGCAATATGGTATCATGTTTCAACTATTCTATGTTTTCCATAGTTCCACGGAGTTTCCTAACGGGGGGATGCGGGGATGTGGGGATGGGTTTTGGGGATGGGGGGACCAAGGGCCTAAGTTTGGGGATGGCAGGGGGATGGCGGCAAGGTGCCGGCAGGGCACTGAAATACATATAGTACTTGAAAAAATAGTTATAAAAAGATGTATAAGAATTATACATCTTGGAGACAACTAGGAGTCCCCTAGACGTCTTGAGGACACCCGGTGTCCTTTAAGTCCCAGCGGCGTCTTGGAGACGGTGATGTTGGTGGTGGGATGGTGGCGCTGATGGTGGGCTGGTGGGAGGGCATCCCCCCCCAATTAACTGATGTTGGAAATTAACTGTAATTTTATCATATTATAATAATCAAATATGAAATCTCCCTCTTATCTACAAGTTACTTGAATATGAACAAGCATTGTGTCATTTCATTTGAGTTGTAAAAACATATGCTTGTACTCTGTTTAAACTTGCATTTCATGTTTCTTGCATGTGCAGTTCTGGAGACATTTAAATTTCTCTACAGGTTTAAAGTGTCATCAACACTGTCCATGTATTCACCAGTAGCATATGAGTAGTGATCAGGAGGGACATAATTAGAAACAGGATTCTTTACATGCCACACATCAGCTCCATATGACAAGGATAATCAAGTCGTTTGTAGCATTCTGGAATTTTAATCTTCTCAGTCTTAGACTCAGATGACAAGGAACCACTGTCAGCAACAATGAAACTGTGACTTCTCTATAGAAGCCTGCAAGTTCCCTCTGCTAACCTTGAAACACATCTTTCTTTATTTCTTTCAAGCCAAATAAACCAAAGAATTCATAAGAGAACCAAAACCATAGTTTAGATAAAAATTTGGATAATGCTTATCACATTTTATAACACCAAACAATATATTATATATCACATCAATCAATATTGACTTGTTTGGAGCAGATTCTAAGAAGTGCGAAAACAATCCCAGAATGTTCAAATTTCATGATAAAAATCACAAGAACGTTCCAGAGGAATACTCTCTTTTTCATTGGCAAAAATTGTTTTCTGCATGGTAATATGTGATGTCAATTCATATTTATATATTGAATATTTACAAACCGTTTGACATGGGATGAGTGTAGGTACTAGGATGTTTAAACTTTATGAAGAAAATCATAAGAAGTTCAAGAGGAAGACTCTTTGTTTCACTGACAAAGATTGATGGTTGTTAATATATGTTCCACGCCTGTTGGGGACGGGACGGGACGGCAGGGGACGCTTTCCGGACGTTTCCTAAGGGGCAATTTTAGGGATGGCAGGGGGACATACAAAATACATATATATATATGATTTTTTCAAAATTTATTAATATATTAGAGAGAGAGAGGGAAAGAGAGATATGTCAATAAATTAATAATTGATAACAACAATATCAATATGTAAGTAAATCGTGAGAGTAGTACTATAACAGCATAAGAAATGTCATTAAAGCATTATAAAATTTATCACAGCAGTATCAAACATCAATAAAACCATGGTCTATCAATATGAAATATCCAAATGTCTCAAACATGTATCCAAAAGTCTCAAAGTTCAAACATGAAAATCAAAATATTAAATACAACAGTCTATGAAATTAAGCCTCATTCAGGCTATGAATATCCAAAGACTCAGAACTATCTGAGTCACTATCATCCTCTGGCAAGAGTGGAACTAAAAGATTTAATATTTAGTCTTTTTCAGACTTTAGCCCAAACAATTAAAACATTAAACAGTTGGTGGGCCCCGCGCGAAGGAACTAAACCTTTAAAAAATCATTTTTTAATATATTTTGAAGAAAATCATAACGGGAAGTGGGGAAACGTCCCCAAAGTGAAGGAAACGACTCTTTGTTTCACTGACAGAGATTGATGTAACATAGTTGTTAATATATTATTGGTGACAGAATATTGATTACATTTTAGCTTGGAATGACAGTTACTTCCATCTATTGGGTTTTTCTTTCTGTTTTGTTATATTAATTGCAACTACTTATTGACATTTGCAGCTGATATTTTAGTTTTGAAACTGCCATTTCACCTTTTGAGCAGGAGTTAAAGTAGAAGGTATTTTGCGTCAGTCTGCAGATGTTGATGAGGTGGATCATCGGGTCCATGAATATGAGCAAGGTTGGTCTATCAAATGCTCTTTTACTGTTTATAACTTCTTATCATACATTAATAGTAGATCAAAATTAGTATTTAGAATCATTAAATTGCATGTAATAAATTAGCTTAAATTTATATTTGACTTGCTCTTAAATGTGTATTTTTCGTTGCTCTTTATTTAATCCGTTTACCAATTGAGTCACTAATTGACACTGAACCCTTTCAGGAAGGAATCAATTTTCACCAGATGAAGATGCTCATGTTGTGGGTGATTGCATCAAGGTGCTTAAGTTTCTTCTTAAAATGTTTGGGTGGCTATTTGTAAGATAGTTCTGCATCTTCATTTATATCATGATCTGTTATTAATTGGAATAATATATTCTTGTTTCAGCTGGTGGGTTAGTTTATTGTTTTTTCACTAATACTTATGCCTTACACTTTTGTCTGTTTCTATTTTTGCAGCATGTACTGAGGGAGCTACCATCATCACCAGTTCCAGCCCCATGCTGTACTGCACTGCTAGAAGCACATAGTAAGGATATTCTGGATAAATCTTATGAAAAATTTCATATTTGAAAATTTGATAGGTAATGGTGAAAATAATGTGTGAAATGACATTCCACTAGGATCACAAAATAAGAAACAATATGTGAAAGGGAGTACGGTAAGTTGAGAAGTTCTTTACCCATGCCACATAATATCCAGGTGCTTTAATTCTTTTTGAAATCTACAATTAATTTTGAAAAGTTGGAAGGTTTGTTTTGACAGTAAATGGAGAAATTATTTAAATGTTCTATGACCAAAGTAGGTCAGTGGCAATGGAAAGTACATCCAATTATAATAAAAATCATTGAGGGTGAAAAAACTTGGGACATAAGAAATGTAACTACATACAGAAGTACTAAAAAAATGTAAATGTAACTGGTGAGGTTAAGCCTAAAGCAAGAAAGCCTAGCCATAAGGCGCAAGTACAGAAATTCATGTGAGGGGAAGAACTTTAAAGATAACAAGGCAGCAAGGAATATTCGATGTGTGTTGTCTACTCGTATGTTTTACACCCCTTATAAACTGAAACATGCACACCTTGGCACAATGGGGAATATGGAACATCTACCCAGTTGGGGGTTCTCGGGGACCAGCTGCCCCTCCTGAGGGGTTTCAGTGGTTGGAGCCCCCAAGAATATTTTTTGGCCCATCATAGATGGTTTCTGGGTCCATGGTTTTATATCTATTGTATTGTAATACAATATCTTATACTTGTCTGTTAATACTCACACACATATTAAGGTTTGGTGCTTTGCTATATTGATGTGTCTATTAATACATGGACATATATTAGGGCTAAACACAAGTGCAAAATATCTTATTTTATTGTGAATGGTTTAGTTAATACAGCAAGAGCTGGTTTTGCTGAGTGTTTTCTTGAAATGATTTCCTAGGGTAAATTTTCCTGTTATATCGTGAGTGTACCATTATTTAAATTTTCTTTCTACTGCATTTAAGATTCTATCAGCATTGCTGCTACTTCATAGGATTATCAATATTTTTTTCCGAGGAAGACCAAAGGTGGAGACCAAGTTTGGAATCAATTCTAGTATACATTTGTGGCAAAGCTTGAAGGAGAACAGGGATCATCACTATCTCCCACATCTAGAGCTAAATGTAGGATTTGATAATATCTGTAGGAGAAAGTCAAGGGCTAAGGGGTTATTGTGGAAAATCCCAGGTGGAAGCAAGGCATTACCCTAGAACCCTACTAACAACTGAGGTGTTAAAACTTCCATGGGTAGAAGACAACTGTTACAGAATGAACTTGGAGGCTGGGTGATGTGTTCAGCAGAGTATTAGATCTTGCTGATACAAGAATCCATTCTTTTTCCAATTATCTTATGATTGAAGAAAACCTATTGAACTTTTCAACCTAAATGTTGGAATATTTCTAATAGTCGCATTCAGCTTCAATAGTTGTACAAGTATCCAGCCATGTTGATTTATTGAACCTCTTTCAAAGGCGGAGCATGGAGGGTTGAAACGCCAACAATGTGCCAGGGTATCCTAGCATCTCATCCTACAACATCTCATCTTATAGCATCTTTGGAGCGATACTAGCATGAGTAGAGTATCCATACTAGCTATCGCCCACCTGGGCATCCGTCCAAGAGTGTCTCCATAGGTCCTAATCTTCTTGGGGTTGACTCGAAAGAGACTTTGCATGGATGCTAGATGCAGGTGGAGCTTGAAAAGATCATTAGATATCACATTGATTTACCATGGACTTCAATTGAGAAGAATTGCTTCAAGCAATATATCTCTTATGTGTAGGGAAATTATAGATACTTGTGCATTATGTAAATGTATGCTGTTGTGATTACTGCATGCCGTTCTTTAAATTGTTATGAGAGAGACAGGAGGAATAGATTGTTAGAGAAATGTAGTGTAGTGATTGAATTATGTTGCGTTGCATGGCTATCAACATGAGCATGTTGTGGAAGAAAATAATACTGTTAAATTCTAGAAAGCGACAAGTCAACACAAATGACTTGATAGATGGAGGATGTTTGCTTCTTTCCTAGTTCACTTGAGTTGTTTAACTTATTATAATATATTAGTAATACTGATTACCAAATAAGTGTGATTATCTTTGTTAGAATTATAAGTAGTATATCTTTACTTTTGTTGTAGTCGGCCGTAGTCGGCCAATTGCTAATAAAACTATAGTTAGTAGGAATAATACATGTCATGTACTTTCGGGTAATCAAGTCCCGATTAATGATAATTGTTGTTATGAAACGTTGTGTTGGTTAGTTATCTAACTATCGCCGAATGTTATATGTACTCAGTTTGTTGTAGTTGGGAAAAGTTATGTGTGAATAATCATGGTTGTTGGCACTGTTGATATTCCTATGATTGTACATGGTGACATTTTTGATAATGAATGAAGCATCTGATGTTCAAACATGATATATTTCTATTCTATTGTTCTATTCTGTGTTCTGCACCTGATTTAGTTTGCTCAGTAGTACGTAGCACTTGAATTACATTCTGTAGGGCAAACATTTGGCGCCGTTGCCTGAGCGGACTAGGGAATCACTCGTCATGGCTGCGTAATGGGTCTCTCGGCAGATGAACCCGTGAATAGCAATGAGGAAAGGGAAGACCTATTGACTGAAGATTTTATCAATCTGTGGAAGATATCGTTACAAGATCACGTACGTAGGGAATCCTGCAGACGGGAGATCCCTGAGGAAGTTATCTGGGATAGGTTGGAAGTGAATGACGAGGTGAATCACCTCCTGAATCGTATGCCCAGATTGCTGGCCCGTCATTTCATTATTCTGCAAGACTTGCGAGAGGAAGAGGATCGGGAACACCGAAGGCAACAAATACTGCAGTGCTACGAGGAGAGAACCAAACGAGAAGAAGAGGAACGTGACACTAGCCGAAGACGTATGCCCGATAGTCAACAATGATCGCCTAAATAAATTTTAATGCCTGTACGACCAAACAAAGACAAGAACCGAGTACCTAGCGGGCACGAGACTCAGGAGGAGAAGGTTCGACGATCACTTAGGTTGCAAGAACAAGAAAACCGACGAAGAAGACTGAAGCAAGTTGGTAAGGAATTTGATGAGGATCTAATTGAAATAAACCATAATATTAAAAGAACACATGAGAATCTGACAAGAATAGACACATCCATTGAAAGAGCACATCAAAGTTTGGTGGAAGGAAGGGACGAAGGACCCTTCGACACCTTGTACGTAGGAAGGTATGATCCTTATGAGAACAAAGATGAATTAAGTAGTAGCATTAGACGTTTTCGGGAGCTGTCCTTATCAGACGACGACGAACGATTGACGAGTGGAAGATTTGAGCCCCGTACCCCAAGGTGGAGAGAGTACCGAAGGGAACCCTAGGAGACTCAAGGTGTCGAGGACACTGACGCAAGATGTGGGAGTGACTTGTACGTGGCCGAGAGTGCAAGTGACGCACCGAAACGTAGCGGGGAAACCAGTCTAATCGGGTCCAATACACAAGGAGGATAGCGAGGAAAGATGGTGACTCCTGAGCGGCAGAAACTGCCGAAGTTTATGGGGAATGGGTCAGAAGATCCAGTACGACACTGTAAGACATGTGAAACTATTTGGATAGCCTGCGGACATGATGATCCAGACTAGTGGCTGAAAGCATTCCCAACGACACTCCGAGATAGTGCCATCGATTGGTACTTTGAATTAGATCAAGCACACAAAGCTACATGGAGATTATTGAAGCAAGCATTTCAAGAGGAGTTCAAACTCTTACGAGATGATAGCGAGATTGTCACAGAGATATACAATACTAAGCAGGGAAAACACGAGAGTGTGTGGACCTACAATCGGAAATTGAAAGATTTGCTAGAGAAAACTAGAGTCACAGCCTGCGGATGGCCTGAAGAAGAGGTGGTTTATTAAGGGACTGCTTCCCTCGCTCTGAAGGAAAATGAAAGTGGTACCTCCATCCTCGTACACTGAAGCATATAATCGGGCGATGGATATAGAAAGTGAAAACAAAACATCCTCCCGAGGGAAAAAGAAGACAGACGATGAGGAGAGTACAGACGACAGCGAAAGTGAATCCAAGACTGTACAAGCACTCAGGAAAGATATGATTTTAATGATGAAAGAATTGAAGACCGACAAGGAGAGTACGAGAGAAGCCAAAGAACTGTGGTGTATGGACTGCAATGGGGAAGGTCACACGAAGGCGAACTATCCCAAGAACTTATTTTGCGATATCTGCCAAGTGATGGGACATTTAGTCAAGGAATGCCCATACAACTTAAAAGCCAGAAGTGCACAAGTACTCTTCGCGCAGGGAGAATCGTCGACACCGCCGAACACACCACCAATGCCCCAGTACAATAGCAATGCATCCCTTGGAGGTTATCGAAGCAACAGAAGTCCGAGAAGCAAGATACAGTACGATAGCAAAGGATGGCCCATGATCCAATGCTGGAAGTGCAACGAATGGGGCCACTTTGCTAGGGACTGCCAGAACAGTCAAGGTTCGGGAGGAAGATTGTGTAAGTGGTGTGGACAAGGCGATCATGAAGATAACGAATGCCCTAAGCAAAAGGGTATCCACATGCTGGAAGTAGAAGAACAAGAGGTACTGGTGATCACCAGAGCACAAGCAAAAAGGGCCACTTACCTAGATCCATGTATGGAGAAACAAAGGATGAAGGAAGCAAAAACCGAAGTGGAACTGGCGATGGCAAAGGAAAACAAAGTACCTTTGGAGAAGCCAGGAACCTCTCGGCGGAAACCAACATTGTACGGCAGGTACTGCAGACCATCGTACCGATCAAAGTAACTGACCTTCTCCAGACTATGCCGCAGTTGGGACTGGCGATCACAAACGTCGTTGGGGATGGCAAGCAACCGCCGAGGATCAAAGGCAAGAATTGATACAGAACTGCCACCGTACGGTGAACAAACAATCGACCCAGTATTGCCACATGATGAACATCGGGAAGATGCCAGCGGTCGTGCATATGGAGATCAGAGGGAATATCTTGACAAATACTATCGTTGACAGAGGATCGAGAGTCAACGTACTACCCGAAGACACATGGAAGAGTCTCGGGAAGCCTACACTCTGGTCGTCGACATTCCAATTGGTGGGCGCTAATCAACATGGTATCAAGCCATTGGGAACGCTGATGGTGCAGAAGGTGACGATCGAGACACAACAGGTTTTGCTAAATTTTGTCGTCATCCCATTACAGAGGAAAGCGTATGATGCACTACTTGGGAGAGGATGGCTGATAGCGGCGAAGGCAAATCATAATTGGAAGAGGAACACACTCTCGATCGAGAACAACGGGTGGAAGTACGTCATCGACTTGAAGAACAGGCGTGAGCGAAGAATTGGCTTCCTCTGGATCTGAATCGGATGGAGGTGAGTCGGATGTGGACGAAGGAAGGAAAGCTATGGAACTGAACACTGAAGGCGTACTTGAACTCGAGAGTTGTTCGGAGGACGAGACCAACTCGCTGATTGGCAGATGGAAGACTATGAAGTGTTCCACCGAGAGTGTAACATGCTACAAATCGAGGAAATCAAGGAAGAAGAGAAACAGGAAGGCCCAGCCAAACACTTCCGGCTGAGTATGGAGAGTACAAAGAAAGAGTATCAAAACTGGATGATACGCCGGTCCACAAATCCGAACAGGTATGAGATGAAAAATTTGTGTTGGAATCAAAAAATGAAAAAAATAGCAAAGGAGAAAATAATGGAGTTAAAAAATGAAAAAAATGAAAAAAAAAGAACAATTGGAAGTGAGAGAAAAGGGAAAAAATACAATGAAGAAATTAAAAAATTCAGAAAACAAAAAAAGTGGAATGGAAGAAGAAAATAAAAAATTGAAAAAGTTGAGCTGCAAGAAGAAAAAAATGAGGAGAGAGAAAATAAACAAAATTTGAAAAAAATAAAAATAGAAAAGAAACAAGCTAAAAGAAATATGAAGGAGAACTTAGAAGAAATTAAGGAGAGGAAATTAAACGAAATTAAGGAGAGAAAAAATAAGAGAAGAAAAATAAAAGAATTGGGAAAAAATTAAAAAGTGACTTGGGAGAATTTACGAGGAAGAAAAAAATGAAAAAATTGAAAGTGGCCAAGAGAAGAAATATTAAAATAAAGAGGATTAAAATAAAAATCACGGCCATTGGAAAATTTGGGCGACTAAGGAAAAGAGCAACTGAGCCAAATAACGTTTGGAAAAGCATGAAAGAAGGAAGCTTTAGCGTACGGCCTTTTAGAGGCAAGTTAACATGGGCGAAGGTCAGAATAAGGGAAATCCACAGAGGCAAATCGTATGAACTGATCAAACCGTACGACACCAACAGAGAGGTGGTCGTACAACAGTGCACATGTGACCATCAAGTCGTACGACACCCAAAAGTTATTGAGATCGTACGACATCCTCAAATTGTACAAAGTTTACAAGTTGCCCAGGCCGTACGACGTACTCAAAGCATTGTACGGAGTCTACAAGTTATTCCAGTCGTATGACACCTGCAGGAGAAACTTAGCACTTCCACCGTACGACATCAGTTGACAATTTCCAGTCACAGAGTATGGCCTCAAGCATTGACGAGCGTACAACATTCAACATTTATTCAAATCGTACGACATTTAGAATTTATCCAAATTGTACAACATTCAAAATTTATCCAAATCGTACAACATTCAACATCTGTTCAATTCATATGGCATTCAGCATCTGTTCAATTCGTACGGCCTTCACAGTCAGAGGTTCTCTAGGTCGTACGACATCCACTGCCAGGGTTCAACGTACGGCATGTTTTGAGTTTTCAAATCACGCGAGGCATAACATCAGGTTGTAGCATACAACTCAACAAAAGTAAAAACTCTGTACACCCAAATCAGGAGGAGACCGTACGCATCAGAACAAGAAGCATTGTACTAAGCCAGAAAGAATGCCATAAGGAGGCCGTACAGATTAAGGAGGTCGTATGTATCAAGGAGGAAGCCGTACGTACCGAGCAAATAAAGACCGTACCAAGTAACGAAGTTTGTAAAAGGCAAGCTGTACCAAGCATCGACCTGGAGAAAGTAAAGTCTAAGAAAAACAATGCAAAATCTGTATTTTTCGGCTTCGTCAGCACTATTCGGAACCTCTGGAAAAGTCATGAAAATGAGGTACGCGATGCAGTTTCGGGTGGTTTCAGAAGTATTAAATTGGTCTTGGTGGCAGGGGCGTTGCCCCTTGACCTCGCCCTATACCGAGGTGCTGCCCCCGGACCCCGCGAGGGGCGATGCCCCTCTACCCCGCTGGGGGCGCGACCCCCAGACCCCCATTAGATTTATTGGAATTGCCAATTTGCAGTGCAACCAGCCATCATAGTGCAGTCGCAGGAGTAGTTGGTTGCTGAGTAGACGAGAGTTGCATCTCCTGAGGAGAAGTTGGTAGGGAGAGACGAAGTATTGGGTGAGAGTGACAATTAGTTGGTAGAGGAGGATCAACTAGTGGTGGAAAAAGATACACAGGTGGTTGATGTGTAGCGACTTTCAGTCAATAGGGAGAGTCAGCTACAGGGAAAATAAAAGGAATTGGCCAGCACCAAGCCAAAACTCGAGTTGGCATTTTTGGTTTTCAGTCGTCTAGAAGATGACTTCTGTTTTGAGGGGGGGGGGTGATGTAAGTAGTATATCTTTACTTTTGTTGTAGTCGGCCGTAGTCAGCCAATTGCTAATAAAACTATAGTTAGTAGGAATAATACATGTCATGTACTTTCGGGTAATCAAGTCCCGATTAATGATAACTGTTGTTATGAAACGTCGTGTCGGTTGGTTATCTAACTACCGCCGAACGTTATATGTACTCAGTTTGCTGTAGTTGGGAAAAGTTATGTGTGAATAATCATGGTTGTTGGCACTGTTGATATTCCTATGATTGTACATGGTGACATTTTTGATAATGAATGAAGCATCTGATGTTCAAACACGATATATTTCTATTCTATTGTTCTGTTCCGTGTTCTGCACCTGATTTAGTTTTCTCAGTAGTACGTAGCACTTGAATTACATTCCGTAGGGCAAACAAGAATCACTTGTTTTGAACCAAAGTTTTAAATAAGATTAGAAATGCTTAGTTTCTTGCCTGTATGCCATTTTGGTGGTGTGAAATATTCTCTGGTTAATTACTGAAAATTGGCAAACAAAGTGGTTAACCAAATAAAAACCATTTGCTGAGAGAGTCAGAACTAGATGCAATAAAGGATACAGTCACACGAATTTTGCTTTAGGCTAATTTCTGCACATCATTGCAAAGAGATGACAGAATACTACCGAGGGGTTTGGGTTGCCTGCATACAGTTTTCTGCAGTGCAAAGGCAAAACAATTTCAAGCATTAGAACTCAAATACAGACAAGTATACTAGCTGCATAGAAGAACATGGTATCGTGGAACCTCTGATTGCAGATGAAGTATTAATGAGATGAATATCATTTTGAATTTTTGTTATTTGTTGAGGTCTTCTAGTGTAACTCTGTTATGTCAAGTTGCTTCCATCCTTGATGCTGGACGCAGATGTTTGTCCCTCCACCATATCTGGAGCTTTGCATTTAAGTAAAGCAATTAAATGCTTATTCAGTTTCATTATAAGTATGTTTTCTTATTGAGTCTTCAAATTTCTAAGCATATATTGGGTCACTTGCAGGAATGGAAGGTAAGGAGGCTCGGATTGCTGCAATGCGGTTGGCTGTTGCTGAGACATTTCCTGAGCCAAATCGCCGATTGCTGCAGAGGTAATTGACATAGGACAGTATATTAATAAGAATGCTGGATCAGGCTAATTTAGTTTTGATGCATTTTCTATGCACACAGATTTCAAGAGCTGGTTTAGTTTTATAGTAATATCTGGTAATGCATTTCTGTATTCCTTTTGATCATCTGATGAATCTTTGTTTTATTAATATTTTTTATTTTTATGGGAAAAAATGACCCTATTAGATAGGACAAATATGAAACTATAGCTTTTCAACTAAAATGTTAAAAACAATAGTAGCCAGGGTGTTACTCCACAGGACAGACAGGAGCTTGCTTTTCTTCAAATGAATATCATCATTTGTTACTTATGAGCACATAAAACAAAATCACCTTTCTAAAATAAAATGGATGCATAATTAAGAGACAACAAGACACAATAACCATGGCATTGATACAAACATACAAACATGCAAGTTCAGATTGGACTCATGATTCATATAGAGAACAATTGCATGAGAGGAGAAAAATTGATGCTTTATTTTAGAGGTAGAGGTAGCATTCAATACAATGCAAGCAATATAGGGAGGACTGCATAAGATCATTGCCCTTACCCCAACATTAGATTTGCTATTTGAAGGACCTGTTGGCACCCCAGTTTAATGTGTCTCATTTCTCCTTGTTCTACTCCCATGTCGTGCATTTTGACCTTATCCACCCTCCATTTATAACCGAGCTGAGAAATCTCCAATCGGGTCCCGTATGTTGGGTGATTGTCTAATAGTGTCAATTCAAAGTGTTTTCATCAAATATCCTTAGTAAAATTTGTTAAAGGGTACTTTTTTGGTCAATACCTAGTAATTTGGCCTTTCATTAAGTGATTTTAGGCAATTTTAGGATTTTAAACTTGGTCATCTTGGCACCCCTATTGACGTTGCCCTCCCTGGCATGCCTTTCCTCCAAACTCCCCTTTTCCCTGTAAGTCCTTTTCCTTTGGTTTTGGGATCTTGAACTTGCTCATCTCAACATGCCTTTCCTCCAAAGTTCCGTTTTTCCTACTAAGTCCCTTTTCCTTCAATTTTGGGATTTTGGACTTGGTCATCCTGGCATACTTATCGGAGTTGCCCTCCCTGGCATGCTTTTCCTCTAAACTCCCCTTTTGCCTCTAAGTCTCTTTTCCTTCAATTTTATGATTTCATACTTGCTCATCCTAGCATGCCTTTCCTCCAAAGTCCTCTTTTTCCTTATAAGTCCCTTTTCCTTCAATTTCGTGATTTTAAACTTGGTCATCTTGGCATCCTTGTCAAAGTTGCTCTCCCTAGCATGCCTCTCCTCCAATCTCCCCTTTTGCTTCAATTTCATCTCCTTTGCTTCAATTTCAGGATTTTGTAATTGCTCATCTTGGCATGCCTTTCTCCAAAGTCCACTGTTCCCCTTTTCCCTTCGAGTTCATTTTCCTTTAATTTCAAAATTTCGGACTTGCCCATCTTGGTATCCCAAATTTTAGAATTTCAGAATTGCCCATCTCGACATCTCAAATTTCAACTTTCAGACTTTGCTCATCCCAACATCCCAAATTTTGGGATATTTTTTACCTTCTTCCCCTTTTGGCATGCAAAGACTCAAAACTCTGTCGTTCGATCAAAAAACCCTTCCCGCCTCCTTGCTTATTCTGGAATGCTATTAATGACTGTGGTGTGGGTTGTCACACATTTTTGGCGACTGAAAAAGGAAAAACTCACATAATGTTTAGTGAAGTGAGTGAGTTTGGTGGCCACTTTGGCAACTTTTGTGGGCTCTTTCTCAGCCTGTACATCAGATCCAGTGGCATGATAAATAAAGAGGACGTTTGTAAGCCAGGGAAGAACATTCACCCACTCTTCATGGTGCATTTAGGTAGATTTGCAACACATTTTGTGATACAATTTCAGGAAAACAACGCTCAACAAGAATGGGTGTTCTTTGTATGGTGCTATCTGCCAGTATGACACATTTATTGCAGATATGAAATTCTTCACAGCAGGGTGTAAAGAATAATCAAGGTTTTCATTTTGAAGGAGGATGGAAAAAGAGAGAAACAAACAGTTGCAAAACCAACAACAAAAAATATAGCACGAGAACCCTAGGGTTTAAGTTTCCAGTCTTGGGTATCGTATTGATGTGGGTTTGTTTAAAGTTTGTAATAAACTCTTTGTAACCTTGAAGAATGAGTATAACTGACAAATTTGATATTGAGTGTCTCTAGGAGTATCTTGTATATTTTCTTGATGGGTTCTTGATTAGTCGGTCAGGCAGAAGGGCGTTAAATGATTCCAAAGCTTTTGTAATGTATCTTCTCAAGACTAATAAAGAAATACAAGTTTATTGCTGGATTATTAAGCAGGTTCATATAAAGTTCTGCGATTTCTATTATTCGTCATTTTGCTTGTACAGAACCTAGTTTATGTGTGCTTTTGAGCAAATAAAGTCTTCGGGTAAATCTTAATTAAGGTATTCCATCTGATTTTTGTTGTTTTGGTCTATAATTTGTTCCCCATTCCATTATTCCAACACATTGAAACAAACTAGACAATATATTCATCTTTAGTTGTGTTGTTCTTTCCAGGTTCAAGGTATAAGTGCATAACAGCAATAGGGGTTGTTATATTCACATTTTAAAACATTTTACTTGGTAAGCCTCTTTCTGCTATATAAAGGTGTAATCTTGCATATTCAAACCAGCACATATATACATTGTGACGACCTGTATAGGTGTATAATTTGCAGTGGATATGGATTATAACCAGGAGAATATTCATTCATTATAAATTCATTTATCTCAGCACCTTAGAGAAAACCCCCTTGGTCTTGCAGAGCCTGAAGTGATGGAGGCCACCCACCTCAACAGTTTGTCCTTAGTTGCCTAATCTGAATATAGGTTTTTGGAGTTTTCTTCCCAGGTTTGACACCCTTGGCACTTGGGCGACTGTCCAGCCTTGGGGATTTGGGATCTACAACTCAAATCACCTACAGGAATAACAGTCGTTCGTTAAGAAAGTTTGTCTAATTGTTCATAACAGCCATACAAATTATATGTTCTAAGCCAACAATATAACAACACAATTAAGTCAGCTACATTTAGTTTATTATATGCTGATAAGCTTACTTTAACATTACAGACTACAAAACACACATGGAGTCATCTGTTTTCAATAAATCAATAAGAATTTAAGTTTTATTGGCCTTTGTTGTCTTACTATTTTGTTCACTTTGTTTGTAAAATGATAAAATAAGATGGATGTCCTAACACGATTGTGATTCCATGGTTTAAAAAAATTAATTGTTCTGTGGCAACAAATCTACTGCCATTACTAACAAATGTTTAGAGAAAGTTCACTTTGATAACAAAACAGGGAGTGATTCAGTGGCTGTTCAATCAACATACTAATTTGTGTTAAATTAGCTTTCTTTGCACTAATACCTATAATATTGTTTTAGTATTATGTCAGGTTAGTCCACTTTGAGAACCAACCTTGGTTGCAAACATAACTTTTATGAACCAAAGTTTTAATGATGATACTATTTGACTTCAGGGTTTTGAAGATGATGCATGCTGTGGCATCATATACTAAAGAGAACCGGATGACCGCATCTGCGGTTGCAGCTTGTATGGCACCCTTGCTTCTAAGGCCTTTATTGGCAGGAGAATGTGAACTTGAGGATGAATCAGACCGGAGTGGGGACAATGCAGCTCAGCTACTTGCTGCGGCCGCTGCAGCAAATAATGCTCAAGCAATTGTGACTACTCTTTTGGAGGAGTATGATAGCATATTTGTGGTAAGCTGCTGTTATGCTATGGACAGCACTTATATAGTAGTGATTACAGGGTGTACATAATGTGTTATATCATATTGAAACAATTTTGTAATTTAATCAAAAGAGCATATTTGGAATGGACGAGATAATATATGCCGAATTGATGGAAATTTCATTTTGTATGTAAAAGCTCAGATCTGCAACCTGATGACAATGTTTTTCATTTTTTTCACAATCTTATCTCATATCCTTTAAAATTTAAAACCATTAAAATTGGGACATTCACCTGCTTAAGTTAAAATCTATCCTTTTTCTCTTTATTTACAGCTGGTCATGCATGAGATGTTAGTTTTTTTTAAATAAAATTAAGGTAACATAGTTGTATTTTCAATTGTTTCTGCATTAGAATGGAACGAGATTGTAAGCATCATTTGAAAATAAATAAGGGAACATAATTTGGTGGAATCTACAGCTCTCTCCTGTTCATTTGATTAACTTACTGTTATGAATCATGATGATATTATGGAAATTTTGTTCTGAGAATCTAAATTTGTATTGTGCACAAACCTAATTGATTTGAAAAAAAGTAGAACTGGATATTATTTGAGATTTGTTCTTGCCCATCCTTTCTGGAAGGTGTGTGTATGTTAGAATGGAAGTCACATTTTCAAATCTAGAGGGGGGCAGGATTGTAGACCTGAAAAGAATTTAAGTGAAAAAGGAAAAAGAAATGATCCTCTTTTTCATTTTCATTTTTTAGCTTTTTATATGGTGTTTCTGCTGTTTGGTCATGCCAATGAAAGGCACAGTTATTTTTAGTTATGATATAGTCTTGAAACAGAAACCATGTCGAAAGAGCTAGTTTATAATGGCAACTACTTGTAAACATAAACAGGGCTTGAAGGGTTGACTAACATCGTATAGAGTAAAGCTCAGAATGTCCCATCGAATACAACAGATAATTAATAAAAACATATGACTAGAGGAATGGACTTATGTAGGTAATGATTGATTGAGGATATAAGTATAACACGTGTAAAACTCAAAAGCTACCACCAAGTGCAGCTTAGCTGAAACCCCATTTAGCATCACTCGAAAACTATGATTAACCTAGATAACTTATTGTAAGCAGGTCTTCACAATCAGTACTTCATACTATTACTTCAAAAATTTATTAGAGAGTCTGCACTACAAAATCTACATGTGCTATGTATCCTAATTGATTAACCTAGATAACTTATTGTAAGCAGGTCTTCACAATCAGTACTTCATATTATTACTTCAAAAATTTATTATAGAGTCTGCACAACAAAATCTACATGTGCTATGTATCCTACTTGTGCCTGAACTGGTTTAAAGGAACCCAGAAGTTTCAAAATGAAACCAAGCAAGCCTACTTGTGAATTTTATGTCTTGCACTAGATTTTATGCTAACTAATCTTCAACTCTTGTTGCAGGATGATCAGACACAGATTGAAAATCCCTGCCTAACTTATTGTAATGCAGGATCCTCACAATCAGTACTTCATATTATTACTTCAAAAATTTATTATAGAGTCTGCACAACAAAATCTACATGTGCTATGTATCCTACTTGTGCCTGAACTGGTTTAAAGGAACCCAGAAGTTTCTGGGTTGAAAACTTGAAACCAAGCAAGCCTATCTTGTGAATTTTATGTCTTGCACTAGATTTTATGCTAACTAATCTTCAACTCTTGTTGCAGGATGATCAGACACAGCAAAGCCCTGCCTCACCTGAAATGTATCCTCAAATGGAGGACAGCGGCAGTGAAGGCTCAACTGATGATGAAGTACTGCAGATACGAGAAGATGGATTTCATGATGCACAGAATGATCTTGAGGCTGAGCTTGAGGATGACCCTGAACGTGTGCTTAGTGGTACACTCAGTGAAAGTAGTGGGAATGCGGGCAGTGACTTATATGATTACAAGGTATGTTGGGATTGACATTATTGTTCGACTTCTTTGTAACTTGTTACTGCAAATGATTCAGCTGTGTTTACTACTAGCATTAAACTTCAAATTATTTATCAAGAATTACACTAACTGTAGTTACATTACATTAAATTCTCAAGCAATCTTATTTTTGGTTTTCTCATCATGCCTTCACGGTTTGCCTTGTTATAACTTATAAATTGTTGTATCATTTCCCCAAGCTTGCTTTTTACGTAGAACATTTCCTACAAGTGGTGGATGGTATCATTCGTTGTCCAAACTATCTCCAATGCCAATTGTGCCATGGGTTAAGGTTTCCCCTTGGCCAATTTAGTACAGGCTCTCAACGTCTATGAGTTGAGGTTGATCATCAGATTCTCTGCTAGGACTGGATCTGTGGCCTTTGTTTTCTCCAAGAGGTAGAGATTGAGTAGATAACACTTTATCTAATTTCGTCAGATATCCAAATCAGTAGTGCCTAGCCCTTTATCTTTGAGACCTCATCACCCTTGTAAATGGTAAAAAGTCTTCTTGTATTAACAACAGGAGATCTTACAATATAAAGAAGTTACAAGCAACTGTAGATATTAATGATATCTACCTACAAACATTAAATGTCCACCTAACAGATAGAAAATATCTAATCTATTAAATACATCATATTGACCATTAATAATATAAGAATATAATATTCTAACGCCCTCCCTTAATGGTCAATCCGTCAACAATACCAAGTTGCCCCCTAAATTTGACAAACTTATCCGGGCTCGGAGACTTGGTGAGAATGTCTGCAGTCTGATCCGCTGTTGGAACATACTGTAGCTGAACTGATCCATCTTCTGCCAGCTTGCGAATGTAGTGACAATGAAGCTCGACATGCTTGGTACGTTCATGGAAGACTGGATTTTTGGCTAGTTTGAGCACCCCTTGATTATCAGTGTACAAGGGAGATGGTCTTGCTTGTGACATGTGCATGTCAGAAAGCATCCTACGATGCCAAACGGCCTCACATGCTGCCTTAATAGTTCCTCGATACTCTGCTTCAGTTGAGGAAAGAGCCACTGCCTGTTGCTTCTTGCTGGTCCATGTTACATCACCTGTACCCAAACTGAATACATACCCAGAAGTAGATTTTCTGTCATCCACAAAACCTGCCCAATCTGAGTCTGTGTAACCAATTCGCTTTGGATCCTTTGCATTTTCCAAACTGAATGCCATAATCTAAAGTTCCTTTCACATATCTCAACACTCACTTCGCTGCAACCCAATGATCAACTTTTGGAGCTATCATGAAGCAAGAAATGTAGCTCACGGAAAAATTGATATCAGGTCTAGTGGTAGTGAGGTAGATGAGACCTTCCACCAGTTTAAATCAATGTCGGTCATTGACCGTAGGTCAACTCGTGAGTCATCGGTCAACTCGCCTCCTTATCCATAGGTGTGGAGGCAGGTTTGCGCATTCCTCGGTATCCAAATTTGTCAAGCAAACTTCATATTTTGACCGAGATAAAGATGCTACCGCACAATTTCAAACTTCAATACCCAAACAATAATGGAAAGCCCCAAATGGCTGCGTCAAAAGCCCGGATATTAAATTTGTTTGATCGTCGTGCGAATCAAAATGTAACAACCGCCGCGAATATCAAGTCATCAACATAGATAACAAGAAACAAAATATCATCACCAGAGTGCTTGACATACAGATTGCTGCCAGAAAGACTGCGCTGAAAACCATGATCAACCAAGTACTAATCAATCTTGATGTACCATGCACGAGGAGCTTGTTTCAGTCCATAGAGCGCCCACCTGGTGTTCTGGGCGATACCGATAGTTCTTTGCCTTCCACAACCCGAAAACCGTGGATATACCATGCAGGACTCTTCCCAAAATCACCGTTGAGGAAGGCACTCTTGACATCCATCTGATGAACTATCCATCCAAATTGGGTTGTGTACAGCTGAAGAAGACGAATTGTGCTCATCTTGGCAGTAGGAGTGAAGGTCTCTTCGTAATCAATGCCCTCCCGCTGTGTGAATCCCCGAGCAACTAATTTGGCCTTGTATTTATCGAGAGTACCATCGGCACGATATTTGAATTTATAAACCCATTTACAACTGATAGGTTTCTTCCTAGGAGGAAGGTCAAAAAGAACCCAAGTGTGATTCTTCAGAAGAGTATGATATTCGGTCTGCATAGCCTTTTCCCACTCTTGGAATTCCTTTAGCCTCGGAGTATGTATGAGGCTCATAGATGCTGTGGATGTTGGCCATAAGAGCGAAGTTGATTGTGTGTAGCTGCTTGCTCTTGCTAAGAGTTGATCTGCCCTCAATGAGTTCATCATCATGAAGATTGCCGATTGTCTTGGCCCACCACTTAGGCCGATGAGTAGAAGTACCAACATCTGGAATAGGAGAAACAACATCGCCTGGGATGTCGGGAACAAAGGCATTTGGATGTGAGTCCTGAGGAAAATCAGGTGGTGCTATATCATGATCAGTAGACTCCTCATCTTTAGAGTCAAAATGCGCTGAAGCCCTCCCATCATGGGAACCAAGAGGAAGACGGACACCCTCATCAGGAACCTTCATAGGCTGATCCGCAGGATTGGTAGTTGGAAGGAATGGATTAGTAGTCTCATCAATCACAACATCCCGACTGAATATGAGACGATCTGTCTCCACATCAATCAACCTGCATGCCTTGTGATTGTCGCTATAACCAGTAAACATAAGTGTTTGGCTTTTGGAGTCCAACTTGGCACGCTTGGCGTCGGGAATCCATACATGAGTTGTAGAACCGAAGACTTTCAGATGGCCCACCTTAGGCTTACATCTTGACCAGGCTTCTTCAGGAGTCATCTCTTTTAACGATGTGTAGGTGGACCGATTCGTGAGGTAGACCGTAGTAGGATCATGAATGCAGATTTCTTAGGGTACATTTCTGTACTGAGCATAGAATGTGCCATTTCGTGAGTAGTAGCGATTCTAATGCTCAAATACACCATTTTATCGAGGAGTGCAAAGGGCGTGGTAAGTTGATCGCTAATGTCGTAGGTAGTAATAAAAAGAAGAGTAGAAGCTACCAATAAAACTCCCCATTATCGACCTTTAGGAGGAAAATCAGAATTTGATTCTTTTCTAATCATCTTATAATCGTTGGAAATGCCCAAACACATCCGATGAGGTTTAGTAGAAAATACACCCACATTTCTTCAACCGAAATCATCAACAAATAATAAAAATACCTAGACCCAAAGAATGTATGAGTATCATTTCATTGGCCCACATACACTGCGAACCAGCTTGAAGTACCCTTGGAGGACGCCAAGACCACCACATCCAACGGTATCCCGATGTCAGCCACAAAATTTCTTTGACAAGTTCCAATAAACCCATGATCTTTGAGTTTGGATCTTGTGGGTAAACCAACAACCAAACTCCCGAGACGCTGAGAGAGACAGTGCACATTCAAGTGCCCATAACGCCGACATGCCAAAGTTTGTTGATGGTCACTCCATGCTCGAGCGTTCCCGAATCACCAATCCAACAAGTCCTAGACAAACCGCGGATCCCCAAGCCCCATAGTCGAAAGGTTGCCAAGTCTCCCCGATCAATGATGCCGCGGGATCTAACCGGCATCATCTAACTGGGAGAATGTCATTGATTTGATTGATGAGAGAGATTATGTCTGATGCCGAATATAAGTAAAACATCAAGAAAGAGTAAAATTTCACTCGAAAGTGAATCTGGGCGATGCCCTTACCAACAATTGTGTACTCTTCGCCTCAAAAAATGACATAATCAGAGAATGGTTCAAATTTTGTGAACCAATCCCGACGATGAGTAAAATGTCGCGAAGCCCCAAAATCAATATACCAGGCAAAAGATTGTATTGGATCTGTTGTTCTCTTGGCCATAAAAGCATAGAATGTAGATTCTTTCGCTAGTGTTGTGCTACATTTGCCTTTGGTTGAGATCCTCCCCGCTTCTTTGTTCGTAAGCCAACCGAAAAGAAGACATGCCTTTATGTAATTTATTTATGACAATAATTGCATTGAACGTTCTTCTTCTTCTTGCTGTCCTGAGAAGAACCAGAGCCTTTCGGCTGAGAAGATTGAGCCTTCCCTTTGTTCTTAGCAGAAGATTTGGCTGAGAACGCTTGCTTTGTGGAGGATGAACTGGTGCTGCTACCAAATTGTTGTTGCCATCGATCCTGCTGCAAGAGCTTGTTGCAAAGATCTTCAAATTTGAGATCAACATTAGTGGAGGTGATATTCAGCGTCTCAATGAAATGTTCATACGAACGTGGGAGATTCTTCAAAGTAATGACCACCATATCTTCTTCCTCCATTTTTCGACCAATCGCCTCCAATTGATCACGAATGTCCTTAATCTTCGTCAGATGTTCTTGTAAGGACATTTTCTCATCCATCATGATTGAAAAAAGCATGTTCTTGAGAAAGAACGCTTTGCTCTTGTCAGAGGTTTCATGAAGGGCCTTCAAGTTATCCCAGATTTCCGTAGCAGTTTTGCTAGACGGTACCTGAGGTAGCTGCTCATTTGTGACAGAGAGTTTGATGAGCATGACGGCTTCCCGGTTGCGTTCATCCCATTTGTCCTGATCCTTTCCAGCGATAGTGGGATGGGTTGAGTTCCCCAAGATGACCTGATCGAGACACCGATATTCAAAGATCGTAAGCATTCGCTGCTTCCAGGTGTTGTAATTCTTCCTGTTGAACTTCTGGCTGCTTTCGAGCATTATGTTCGTTAGAGATGCCATCACGTATTGCGCAGTCAAACTGGTGACTACAAAATAATGCACAAAAACCAGAAATACAAAAACCCTAGCATGGATTTTGAGGTTTTACTAAAAACCCATAAAAGATAAATAAAAACCCAAAAGGATTGATGGCACAAATTTTGAGGCACGAAAAACAAGGTACCCAGAAAAAACTAACGATGACCCAATTGAGATCTTGCAAAACCCACCAAGAATTTGAGATCAATTTTTTTGACCTAAAATATCGGGTCAAAAGTTTACCGCATTTCGAAACCCTAGGGCGTTGAATTTTCTTCACAAAAAAGCAGATTTTTTTTTGGAAATCGCACCTAGACTAGAAGAAAAATGAGTAGAAGAAACAACAGTCGAAACCCTAGTCGCGCGACCTTGAGAAAGATAGAACTGTGTCCAAACAAGGTAAAAAACGCGGTTAAGAGAAGACCCGAGATGCAGAATAAGGAGCCAAAAAAAAAGGGGCTTGCAGGGAGACAGAACGTGGCTAGAGATTGCAGGCTTTCGCACGCCAGATAAAGTCATAAACGCAGGACTTTTGCACAGGAGAATGATAGAAAATCGCTAATGGTGCTGCTAGCGGGAAATAACGCTTAGAAAAAAAGGCTACTCTAAACTGGTGATGCCTAAATAAAAATGCCACCTAAAAACAAAAACGCTTGAAATTCCTCATTTACAACTAGGAAGACACTCCAGGTCGCTACAAGAATCAGATAAACAGTGCTGTCCAAGACAAGGCCCTCAAAGAAAAACGTGATTCCGAATCTTCAAAAATAGAAAATGATTTTCCGTGTGTAATGTAAGCACTCCATTTTTTAGCGTAAGAACAAGCCCACTAATTTTTAAAAAAATGTATTTTCCAAAACCCTCTGGAAAATCTCGCACTAAGCAGCCATTTAAATTACCTAAACCTTTTAACCCTAGAAAAATTCCAATTATGACTCTTTAGTAAAGCCCCATATAAATTTTAGGGTTTTTTCAAGCCCCCACACCATAAATGAAAGTCTCTCTAGTTAACAAAAGGAGATGTTACAATATAAAGAATATAATATTCTAACTATAAATGTCCTACATAGAAAATATAGAAATGATATCTACCTACATACATTAAATGTCCACCTAATAGATAGAAAATATCTAATCTATTAAATACATCATATTGACCATTAATAATATAAGAATATAATATTCTAACAACCCTTAGGTGCAAATCCCTGCAATGAGTACCTATAGGCTCTAGAGCTACCATGCTGATTGCCTCTTTCTTTTAGCCAATTTTGGAGATTGGTTGCATTATACACCCTTTGGATAACGCTACTTTACACATAGAGGTAGATAGTACTATGAGATGATATTTCTCCCAGCATACCACTGCTATTGAGATGCCCTTGCACATTCTTCATCAACAATGTAGTTCTACTCAACATCATGGCTTTGCTCCTTCTTGACCATAGAGATAGACACATATTATGAGTTCCTTCAATGTGACGATTTACACTAGCCTTGGATGTTAGGAGAGATGCTAGAGGGTGTGCTTTTCTTCGTCCTTGCACCACCGTGCCTAGGCCCTGCGGCCTTTGACACAATTTGATGAACATTACTAGATCATGTATTGGTCCTTTCTTGGTGATCAATGATGGCATGGATGATTCCTCCCTTCTAGGCCCTGACAGAGATACTTGATGAAATTTTTCCAGTCATCATCAGTCCTTGCTCTTTGTGGATTTTGTTTCCCCCAAATGGCTATTTTTATTGTTTTCTTAACTACTTGTGTTGGTGTTGCACTGCTTCATTTTGTTTTTTTCTTTCATTCCCTTATTTTGCTTTCCTAGAATGTTCTCTTCCTAGAAGTTTCTACCCTTCACTGATGTATTCTCAAGTTCCATAGACCTACTTTTGGTCACTTGTGGACAATAATATGCATTTGTTATCTCATGAGAACTTATCACTACCGTGTTTTACATGGATGCAAACTCTTGGTCAGGTTTTTAAGCCTTTACCAAGATGTTGCATCGCCCCTTACTGATAAATTCAGAGAGCAATATCTCTTTTTCTTAAATGGTCTGATATTGCTTGGCGTGTTGGGGCCTTTGCCTTCACATTTTGGGTTGTTGCTTGTACACGTTGCTATTCTGACATGATACAGTTTTCTATTCTAAATATTGTTTTACAGATATTAAAAATATTCAGTTCTTACTCCACTTACCTTTCAAATTATTGAACTTTTCTTCATGACTTTGGAAAGATCATAATGAACAAATTTCTTGATAAATATATGCTTTAGGTTTTCGAAGGTGGTGACTCTGATGTTGAGTACCCTGGAGATATGGAACATTCGGCCACTAAACAGAAAGTATCTAAAGATTCGTATCCTCAGCCTGAGCAATTAGCTGGGGAACAAGGAGGCATTTACATTGAAGGAGGAAATGATGAAAATCAAGGCAGTTCACCTAATGGAAGTAGATTACCACCCTGGGGAAATGGTGCTTCGCCGCCTTCAAGTCCTAAACATGTTTTATCGACGCCTGGTCCTGGAATAAGCAATGGGAAAACTGTAAATAAACCCAATGGCTCTGTATCTGCTATAAAGCGTCCATCAATTTGGAACCGGAATACTGTATATTCTCTTGAACTGATATTTAGGTTTTATTATAGTTTTGTTGCTAGCCTGTTTATCCATTAATGTCTGAAGTCTGAATTAGTTATAACTGTGGTATATCATTTGATTACTTTTTCACAGGTGAACAAAAAGAATCAAAGCTCAGAACCAACAGACTCTTCAGAAGAAGAGTGAGTTTGTTTCTCCTGAGTCATTTAGTATTGGTGCTTCTCTTAATTGTCAATGTAGAACTTGCTTATGCCTTTTTGCAAAACCCATACCATCAGCTGTAGATTAGTAAATTTCCAAATTGTTTTTTATATGAATTTTAGTCTCCTACTCATGAACTTGTTTGTAACAATTGCCTGGAATATAGGAAATCCTTTGCTTACTCTTTATCAGGTTTTGGTAACAAAACTGTTGTTTATATGCATTTTAGTCTCCTGCTTGTGAGCGCTTTCCACAAATTTATAAGAGTATGTTTGGAGACAATTTCATGTACTTCTTTCATACAAAAATTAGAACTCACACCCTAAAATTTCCAGCTACACTCTAAATAACGTATTCCTTAATGTGATTGTTTAAGATATGCTTTTTCACAACTAAAGTAAATGAAGATCTATTTTTCAGAGTGTAATGGTCATTTCACAAGTGACTACATTTATTATAGAGACTCAACATGGAGCTGGATCAGAGGTTGCCAACATGTTGCGCTCAGGCTGAAGAGAACTGGGAAATTTATGTGTTTTATTAAGTCTAAATTTACGGGTATCAAAATGCTTGTAGAAATAAGCTTTGTGTGTATATTGTTTGAAAGCTTGGAATCACAAAAAGAGAAATTGCCTTATACTTTGTAAACAATTTATTCTCTTGGTCTCTTTCTAGGCTATAGGGCCTAGAATGCATTGGCTGAAACTGATGACCATTATATAGTTAGTCAATAGAGAATTTACCATTTCACAGGTAGAATATTTGCTTTGAATAGCTGATATATATGGTTTCAATCTCTTGAATTGCATCCAATGGCTACATCTTTCACTGCATTGCATATTTATTATTTTCCTCATTCTAGTCTTCAATTAACTGGAAGTTACGAGCCTTCATCTTTTGCCTTCTTGAGAAGCAACATAGTAAAGGTTGCATCTACTTTGCTATTTATTTGTTACTAAAATGTGCTCATTTCAGATTTGAAGAAAGACACGTATAGCAGGCTTTTTTCTCGGAAATAAGCAAAGCATTATCCTTCCCGATTTAAGAATTTATGACCCTTTGTAGGTTTAGACTATCAAGAAGATAATTTGGTCGTTAGACAATCTGTTTTATATTTTATGAGGTAACCAAGTATAATTATCAAGGTGAATTTGGAAAGGTTTCTGCAAGGATGGTTAAGGGTAATTAGTGTTTGCTTTAAGTAAGCAAAATTTGGCTACATAACTATAAAAAAGCATAAATGCAACATAAAAAAGTCTCCAGGTCATATGGATAGATTTCTTAGAAATTGTTATCACGAACATTCAAATATTAAAATTCAGGAAAGCTGCTGAAATTTTTCGGAAGTGGGAAAGGTTCATCTGAAGATGAAATACACTTTTTTCTGGATGATAGAGGTTCCTTTCTTTGAGTCATGTAATGGATATTGAAGAGGGGTATTAGAGAATATTTTTTCATTTATATAGTTATTTCACATTTTTTTTGCAATGTGAAAGTCTAATTGAATTCAATTTACGAAATAAAATTTAGGTGCCTTTAAACTTGTTATAAAGTGTAAAGATTCCATATGCTGTATTTTTCTTATCGTTTTGGGATTGGGAAAGACACAAAAAAAGAAGAAATACACATTCTTTTAAGACATAAGATTCATTATTTTTCTCCTGTTTGAAAGAGCTTCTTTTCTATGCAGTCATGTAATGGATATTGAAAAGGGGTATTAGAGAATAATGTGCTTTTAGAGAGTTTCACATTAATTTACATTATTGAAGTTAGTTTAATTCTATTAAATAAAATTGAGGTGTCATTAAACATGGTTATAAAGTAAACACTATTGATTTAATCATTGATTTTTGTAGTTATATGCCTGTTGTTGATTATAACTATGACATTACAAATCAACATGCCTTGTTCTTGCCATAATTTTTAATGTTGTCACTCATGCTCTACTTGTTTGCTGATGATGAGGCCTTCCTTGCACATTTTCCTGAGAACTTGTGGAGATGGTGGGATACTCTTATAGTTTCCATGTGCATGTTAGCCAATATTGTAGGTTATGATCTTTAATAGGTCTAAAGGTCGGAAGGTTTAATCTTCCTTCTCAATTGCATCTCTTTGAGCAACGTTCTTTTCTTTTTGTTTGTTAGTGTTATTAGATGTATTTCCAAGATACCTACAAAGGCACTTCTTTTTTGAAACTGTTATTGAACTTGCCATTGTTAACGAGCTTGAAATTTTGGTCTGAGCTGGGAGCTCTATTGATTGTGTGCATATTAAGCAAGCGAGGACTATCTTGATCTAATATAGGATCCAGTTTTAAATTGACAGTTGTTGACTGGTTTTGTCCAAGAATGGTGTGCTGCCTGGCCCTGTCTTGCAGTTGTCTTCAAGATAATGTTTTACTCCATGGATACATGCCCATGGGCAATCATTCCTTGGGTTGGGAGACAGGTTCCTATTTAATCCTACTTTGAACACAATGGTTTGTTTCCATTTGTTTCTGTAGATAATGTTGAAGTTTATATATAGAGACTAGCATGTTTCTCTAGTCTATGAATATTTCCATAGACAAAGTCCCTCCCTTAAGCTAACCTTTAAATGCCCGCCTTTTTTGGGTCCTGAAATCAATATGGTTAATAAATCAGTTTGAGTATAAAATATTTTGGTCACTAGGACCTCTCCCTTGGAGCATGTGAACTCTAAGATGGCTTTCTAAGTTTCTATGCTAAGCATCTCTTACGGAATGTTGACAACACCATCATTTGTCCTTATTGTATTCAACATTATTGTACTCATTCTCAAGATTATTCTTGGTCAATTGAGAAAGTATTCTTACTGGTTATAGGTCAAAGTTGGGACTGAGCATTCCATTTTCAGGCACTATATTTACTATGATATCCAAAAAAAATATTACTGGTTTATACAAATGCTTGTGTGGTTATTTGTTACGTTCTTTTATCTTGATCAGAGGTGATTGGGTCTTTGTCAATGGGAAGCTATCACTTTAGGATGTCAATCTTTGTAGGATGTTTTGAGGACTACACATTTAATTACTTCCGTTCAAACCCTTCCACATGTAGGAGGTATTAAATGTACTTAGAATATATAGTTACCAATGTAGACAGTGAAGAATTGGTGTGATTGCACCCCTCTTTGCAAGGAAGTGCAAAGTAACCATGGAGGGTCATTTACCATTCCTCAGACCTCAACCATAGACTACGTAGTGTAAATATGCATTAACAACTTCCTTTCTATTTCTGGAGGATCATGGGTTGTGGATGTTCCGATAGTTCCCCATAGATGTTCCTTGTGTCATCCTAGGATTGACCTATTTGGTTTTCTTTAATTGTTTTTAGACTACAAGAATCGGTTGGGTACCCGTCCCCCTATAAATTGCAGTGCACCTGGTAAACTTTTTTCAAGTGACCGGTGGCGCTGGCGCGACATGCCCTTCGATACCATGGGTTTGGGGGAAGACTAGACCTCGTGACATCTTGCTTGCAAGAGGATGCTTAGCCAATCGAGCTAGGCCCCTTGCCCCAAAAATAATATTAAGGTTTGGGCCTTGGTTGTTGGCACTACAGGCAAGAAGCTCCACTAGTTCACCATGGAGACTCCCCTTGATACTAGGGTAAACATCTCCATTGTTGACGCGGTAGAGAGCAACTACGCGAGGTTTGAACCTTGGTTGTTGGCTCTACAGGCAAGAAGCCCCACCATTTCACCAAAGGGTCGCCCCCAAAAATTTAATATTAAGGTTTGGGCCTTGGTTGTTGGCACTACAGGCAAGAAGCCCCACCAGTTCACCAAGGAGCCTCCCCTTAATACGAGGGTAAACAACAAACCCCATTGTTGATGCGGTAGAGAGCAACCCCATGAGGTTTGAACCTTGGTTGTTGGCTCTACAGGCAAGAAGCCCCACCATTTCACCAAAGGGTTGCCTCAAAAATTTAATATTAAGGTTTGGGCCTTGGTTGTTGGCACTATAGGCAAGAAACCCCCCCAGTTCACCAAGGAGCCTCCCTTTAATATGAGGGTAAACAACAAACTCCATTGTTGACACGGTAAAGAGCGACCCCACGAGGTTTGAACCTTGGTTGTTGGCTCTATAGGCAAGAAGCCCCACCATTTCACCAAAGGGTCGCCCCCTCCTAGGATTGACCTATTAAGGTTGCTTAGTCCAAGCCATTCTCCTATGGACATCATTAAATCTTGTAGTGGTTCTCTCATAGTGGTTGATGAGGATTCTGGTCCTTCTCCTGCTCTTAGAGCCAATTTATGTTTCCAACTTTGGTTTTTTCCATCTTCTCTATTCTTTTTGGCAATTGATCCTCCTTTGGCATTGGCATTTATTATATTTATAATACATGGCATTGTTTTTACTTACACATCTAGGGTTTCACTGTTTCAGAATCTCTCTTCTGCTTAGTATTTTTTTGGGTACTATCTGCTTTTAGCTTGTAGCCACTTGTTTCATTTAGTTATTGGAATTTAATCTTTATTTTCCCTAGCAACCGAAGTGGCTTTACTGTTGTATCTTGTTGACCTGCATTGGCCATTGACAGCCATTGACATGATTTGTTTCTTTCTTTATTGTCTAGATTTTTTTATCTTTATGTAGTGTTAAGGTTGGAGATCTTTTAACAGGTACTTTCAAACAAGGAAATAGGTCATAGTTCTCCTTTTCTTTTATACGAACAATCATCATAGGTTCTTGGAAACAATGATATTATTAACGTGAAATGAACCCAGTCCACTTGCAGTTACTTGGCAATCCTGTGATATGAATGTCTCTAGTTTGAATTTGAAATGATTCCTCAGAGATTACAGCTGTTAGGCTGCTTGGGTTATGTTGAATTCTAGTAAGACATGACCGTAAACAGAGGAAGAATATTTTAGTGATGGAACTGAATGGAGATATGCATGCATAATGCAAAATACACTAATATTGTTCAATATCTGTTGAGAAGAAAGGTCACAATAGGCAGGAAGTTTTGGCTGTATCACAAAACTCTATGGTTGATAAATGTCAAATGAAATACTGTCCATCTTTGATTATAAGTGAAAGTGTGATTATTGATATAGATGCTTTTTGGTCAACCATTGTAGGATGCTTAGAGCAAAGTAATATATGTGCAAGATATCTAAGAACCACAATAATTGGGCTTCAGCTGTTTTTGGTTAGTACAGTAGCAAATGAAGCACTTTTTGGGTTCTATTTAAAATTATATGTTTTATTAGCGTCAAATGAAATGCTTGATAACATAGATTATAGATAAAAGTAAACATATGGCTTTTGATATATATACTTTGAGTTTAATCATTGCAAGAAGCCTAGACACACTAACCCACACCTATTACCTAAACTTTGGAGAAACAAATATATTTGAAAAGACAGAATTGTTCTAGTTTTGAAGTAGGTAAATGAAAATTATATCAATGTTTTATAGACAAGATATAGTTTAATGTGATGCATTTTGCTAGTGATCTATTTTTTTTGGTAGATTGCATGCAGAACATGTAAATGTTTTTTGTATTTGACCATTTATTGGTTTTGTTTTAAAATTCAATGTTCGTTTCTGGTATGGTGTGTTTAATTTATCATCCGTAGTAGCCATGCTCATGGAACTCAGAATACATGAGTTTCAGAGAAATGTGAAATTTGTTTGAGCAAAAAACTTGAGGACAATAAGAGTGGATGATTAACCCAGACAATGCAGAACAAACTTCATATAGACTTTTTGATTAAGGTGAACTAATTTAAAGAGCGGGTAGTGTTAATCCTCTCTCCAAAAAATACAAGAGTTTTGTACATATTGCTGGAAAAATGCGAATTTTTTTTTCAGTCCGCAAATCTTTTACTATATCGTCATAGTCATTAAAATTCAGAAAATTACAGA
>VDFB02328115.1:0-15649 GCA_007258455.2 Sequoia sempervirens | reverse complement strand
ATTGTATGCTCAGGCATAAAATGAATAATTTCATCATTACATGACACATATTTATATTGAAAATAACATTCATTGCTCTCCATCTCATTGTCATGCTCCATCAAAATGCCTCCCAACTGAATTGGGAACTGAAAGCATTCATACTCTTCTAGGTAGATGTAATATTGACACTCAACTTTGTGTGCAATATATGTATCAAATGTAAAATACTTATAGGAAATTTCCTTAGAGAGCCTATCAATGTGTTGCTTTGTTTTCGTAAGGCCACACTCGAACCTTGTTTCAAATGTATCATCAAAGTCCTCAACAAAAAGTGGATTGTCTCTACAACAATAATTATTATCACTTCCCATTTCTAATGAAGACATAGACTCATCAAATAAGGAGTTTTCTATTACATTCATTGTTTTCAATAAAAGCCTCTGATCCCTTAGCATGAAGGTCAGATTCCTTCAAGTTATTATTTCATTCAAAATCACTATAATCACTAGAAGAGAAGATAGACATATTTTCAACTTCATTTTCACCCTTAGATTGTTATATACAAACATTAGGAATTCCTGCCCCTTCCACATGGTTAGAAATATCACATTCAAAAAATTCTTCAAACTTTGTAGCACTATCAACCAGAATTAGTGGCTTCAAATTCTCATCATAATGCATAACATGATCATCTGAGAGTGAACCTATGTCATCAGCATACTGTATGCTAATGTTATCCTCATTTTAAATAAAACTTTCCAACTCCATTCCATACAAACCATTTTGACTAGCAGAATAACAATGAACATGATCTACCTCCTGAGTTGAATATGCATGAATAGGTCCAATGATACCAAGCTCATTGTTGACAAAGCTTTCAACCCTATCAGTATTGTAATCATGATTAGATGGTTCTTGAATACTAAATAATGAGTACATTAGGTCATTATTTTTCTTATCTTCAAACAAATTACTAGACTCATCTGAACCATAAGAATATAGATAAGCCCTTTATGTGACCTCATCATTGTTACAACTAGTGGTCTTATTACAAGGCGAGATATGACAAATATCTAAAATCATTTCCATCTCTTTATCAACACTATGGAATAAAGCATAAGCTGAAACATTAGGGATGTAAGTGCTTTGATACTCATTTTCAATTTATTACTTACCCTTTCATCAACATTTGGTATCTTAGGGAAGCAAATTATTGTAGATAGATAACTCCTTTGCATTCCATATTTCAAGTTGTTTTCAATATTCATGGCTATCCCATATGCCTAATGCAAGGCTTTTGGATCCTCATCTCTCAGTAGATAGATCATCTCATTATCAAAAGCTCCCAAATAAACAACCAAACATACTACATCACTCAGTCCCAAAATATCATGAATGTCCCTTAATGTTTTAGGGTATGTGCAGGATCATGAAGGGCCAAAAAGTGGCAATATGATGGGTATGTGGCTAACGACCTATTTTTTTACCCAAAATTGATGAAACGAAAAGGGTTTTTAAAAGAGATTCTCAGCCTTCCACCAATATAAATTATGCCTTACTTTGAATTTAATAAGTAATTATTATTTATTTTCTATTTGAATTATGACTAAAGTCCTGATTGATAGGCTGGTTGAAAAACATCTATAGCTTTCAAATGGTATCACTTTTTTTGAATCCAAAACATGCATCACATTCTATGCTCTAAATACTATAGGATTAAAAAAATAAAATTTCAATTTCATAAAGTTTTGACCAAGTTAAGGTGGTCAGATATACGAGTTTTTATATTTTTCAAAAGTTGTAATAAAAAAATCATAATTAATTATTTACTTGGATAAAAATTACAAAAAAATATGCATCACATTGAGACATGATTACTCTACCTATATCTGAAATCTTATAAAAAATAATATCATTTTATTGTGGTTAGGGTTCTCAGACATTCAACTACTTATTTTTTCCCTAAAATTTAAGTACTACTACTCTGAAATTTCAAATTTTCACCAAATAGATTTTTTCTTTTTTAAACAAACCTAGTAGTTAGAAACTACATTCAATTTTCTATAGATTCTATTCTTACATATTTTTGAAATAATATAGATAACTTATTCATTTTTTTATGTCAAGCTGCCTAACTCTAATTTTTCTAATTTTTTTGCTAGTTAAGGACCTATTTTTTACATGATGATCTTGCACATACCCTTTATCAAATCTCTAGTTAAATTTTGGGACTAGCTAATCCTCTTCTTTCTCAATGCTCACAAATTTATTGAGGAAAGAACTAACATTGAATATTTCACCAAACTGCTCCATGCACACTGCTTTGAACTCATCCCAAGAAAAAATAGAGCATGTTAGTAAATTAGAGAACCAAACTCTTGAACCTCATTTTAGAGACTGAAAATATAACCTCATAATCACATCTTCATGATCTATTTCAAAGTCATCCATTATATTATTGAAATCTTGTATATGCTTTCTTGTTGATTCACTCGTTGTACCACTAAATTTTGGCAACTTATCTCACGATGTTAGAGGAAATAACATTTGGGTAACCATTAATACCATTGAAATTTATGGCTCTATGTCTTTTAGTGCTAAAATTTATCTTAATAACTAAAAGGGGCTGATTACAAACCATGGTCACACCATGCATTGTTACATTTGGGTCCACACAATGATGCAAAGGTTTATGATACATTCTCTTAAACCTTTACAGGCCTTTTTTGTATCAACTTTGCAGTTACACAAAGAAACTGAGACTTCTTTTACAATGTAATCTTAAGCTCTTACAATGCAAATTTTTATCTCTACTTGGTTAAGACCTAGTAAATGGGTTTCTTCAAGAATATTGCATACTTCACTATGTAATAAATACTACAATCTGGTAATACAAAAGTATGTAGAAAAATCACTACAATTCCCTTTCTTAGTGCTTATTTTTAGTCAATAGGGAATAAATTTTTTCAAGTCTTATAACTATGGTATTCATATAAAGATTTTTCTTTCTTTTGAAAACCAAAAACTGAAGAATACCTAGATATGTTGCAGCAATGTGTTCTTCTTCCTAAATGGAAATACTTGTAGATCTGAAACATTTTTCACATCATCATCAGGTTCTTTGAGAGAGTCACCACCCCTTTTCACATAGGACTAAACTTCAAGCAATATGAAGCTCCTTCAAAGATAAATGTCCTTCTGGGTTTTCTCCCACAGTAGAGTCACACATAAATCCTTTGAAACTTGCTACAATAGAACCACTTCTAGGTTTGAGAAATTCTCACTATCAGAACCAGGCGTGCAGATTCACCAAACTCTTAATTCTGAATGTCTGCAATTGGAGATTCAAATTCCTCCCCAGTAGAGTCATCATTTTTGTTGGTGAGTTTTCTAGTAGAACCAAGTAATTCTCTAAAAATTAGCCAAATCTTATAGTGAAGAACTGAAGGGTTAGTGGCCAATACAACGAGTATAGGATTTTGTGGTCCTTACTCCTTCACTTCAGGCTCTGTGAAACCTGGGAAGGTGATCCCAATTGTGTTTTTGTGAAGAATATTTTATTAGTAACACATTTATACACAAATTTATTCATATTTATTGCAAATAAAAAATTTCTCACTAAAGATTTGGAAGATCTTTGAATGAGTGACCATCTGTTTGCTAGGAATTGGGGATATTCCTTACCTACACTACTCCCATAAAGACTTTTAATTGATTATTATCTTATCTTAAGTCCAGAGCTAGATACACCTTTTGTTCATTTAATGCAAGATTTCCCAGTAGACTGGCCAGTGCCTCATCAATTGTCCAAGCAATGGAGTCAAAAATGTAATAATTAGTAATATGTATAAACTACTAGTTTTAGAGGTAGGCAGACTATTTTCATACTGCTTTGCTTTTATGAAAATGAACAATGCCTAAAACACTTACTTCTTATAAATCCTAAGCAATTCCTTACCAATTTTATAACCCTATTCGAGCATTTTAATTAACTCCTTGAATTAAAGTTGAAAATAGAATAAAACATTCAAATGGAGAATATGAAGAAAAATGATAATACCATTAGTAATATGAAGAAAAATGATAATACCATTAGTATTTCTCATTCATAACTCTGTAAAGAACATACATAGGCAATTATTTGTTTCAATATCAATAGTATTTGTTTTGATATCATTAGTTTCTATAAAACTTATTTAAGATTACTAAAACTAAGATTGCATGCCCCAAATGAAACCTCTGGCCTACTATCAGTATTCTATTTGAAGTGCCTTTCCTGAACTTAGCTTCTACCTAAAGCCCTATTGATACTTAAGAGTTTGACCCTTGTAATAAGCCCTGATATCACTCTTATAAAAAAATGGAGCAACAAGCATTAGGATTAATTACATTTACATTTCATTTCATTTGCACCAGAATTCAAAATATTCTCAGTTAGTAAAATGCAATCATTAAGGAAAATGGAAGAGTAAAAGACCACATTCCATATTCCTTGAATGAATACACGCCAGCTCCTCAAAAGGCAAAGTTTTTTACAACCTTGTTGAATCCTCATCCTTGTTGACCAAAGAAGATTCTCCAAAAGCAGCTCTAGCACAAACTTGTATATCATTTGGAAAAACATACATGCTGCCAAGGTATTTTAGTCTAGCACTTCTCTTACACACCAACCCAAAAACTTTCCACACTAGCACTAGAAACAAGAAATCACATGAGTGTTGAATAGGATAATCCTAACAAAAGGGGCATGGTCTCATAAGAAAAAAAGGGCGCAGTCATCACTCTGAGTCATCAACCTCAGAGGATACTTTCCCACATTTTTCTCATGGTGGGATTGGAGAAACCTTCACCACCTCCATGTCAGAATCCCTTGATGGTACTAGGGATCTAGGGGATAATAATGACCCTTTGGATCAGTGTCACCCTCACTATCTAAAGGGTTATTAGAAACCTCACATAGAGAATCACATCCTCTTGGATAAGCCTTACAATGCATACTCTCCCTTTTTTCCTTTGGATAAGGTGCCAGAGGATGTGATGGGTGATTAGATTAGATTAATCATGGATTAGATTAATCAAGATGATGTTAGGTGATTTTGATCCATTTGACTTAGATTTAGGGATTTAAATTAAATCAAAGGGAGATGAAAGGTGATTTCAAATTTAATTAAATAAAATGTTTGATTTATTTAATTAAAAGGATGATGATAGGCTTAAATTAAATAAATTTAATTTATTCAATTTAAATACCTTGGTTTATTTAATTTACGAGCGAATATGATTAGTTAAATATGCATGATGTCAATTTCACGTGTCTACAATAGGCAATCTACATTAAATAGAAAATTTGAAGTATGCCAAATCAATGATCCAAGAACTCCTCACGCGAGCCAGTTGATAACTTAATAGCTCGGTTATGAATCTAGGAAGTTGATTTTAAAGCATTTAAAACTTCATCAATGGTGATCTAAGCCTCATTTTTTATGCCTTTAGCAACTTGCTTATAGAAAACAACGATGCCAGCTCAAGTGTTGTGATATGTCAATCAGTATGTATCACCAACCTAATCCGTGATTTTTCATTAATATCAGAAAAGTACACAAGACCAATTCTTCTTAGAGATAAAATTTCCTTATATTCTTCATTTCTTATCACTAATATTCCCCAAATTTTAGGTTGCAATCAACGATGAAAGTATTCATGCGATGATGTTTAGTCCATTGGATAATCTCATTTTAAAACTACAAAAATGGTTCTCCAAACCTTTTGCTGCTTTCCTTTTGCTTTGTGTGAAATCCTTTGGATCTTGCCACATTGCTTGTTCCATCAATAGTCATCTCCTATCGCGGATGCATCTTGTCCTTCATCGGCCTCATCGGTAATGTAAACATTCTCACGATGAAATAGCAACCCTTGGATCTGCGGCCTGATCCTTGATCACATCTGTGCTTCCATCATGCATCGTTAATCAATATTTCAGACCTTGGATCCTATCAGCGATGGGATATATCAAAGAGATAAGATCAAGACATGTGCACCTACATTAAAATCAATGGCACAAAAGACATCACTCCTAAAATCTCATCACATTAGCAAAAGAAGCCTTTCAGAAGATACCACACTCATTAGTAATTTTGGAACTCAAGCTTTGAAATGAATTCGTGATGAGCAATAAAAGACAATACTGTAGCTCATCGCGAATTCTCCTCATACAGTTTGTGAGAAATTAGCAATGAGAGGATTTATAAAGTTTACAATGTGCATCATGTATCGCTAATGTGGAACATAGCATTTAAAACATATCCAAGATCATGTGATGTAAAGGAATTTTCATCATATCGCTCATCGCTGATCTACATTTATCATTTTATGACCATCCACAATGAGTGATAAGAATAAAAAACTAGGGCATCGCTTATTGCTAATTACAAATTTGAAAGCTCAAAATCCATTAGCGATAAGTGATCCCTTATGGAACATTGCTTATCCTGCATTCTATTTAGGAGCTCTTGTCGCTATCTACAATGAGCGATATCAAAGAAAACAGTGTTTCATCACTCATCATAAATTCAAAATATGTTCTTATGAAGAAATCAATGATGAGCAGTAAAGTAAAAAGGCCATCAAGACTTAAGTGGAAACTTTAAGCACGTGCATTTAAGTTGTTCTAATGAGGGGGATCCCCTAGGATGACATGGGAATAATAGGCTCAAGAACTTCTAAGTCACCAAATGGTAATGATAAAGGCCTAAAGATCATGTACTTAACCCTATAAGAAATGGGCGATTCAGACCTACACATGAGGGACCAGTCACCTAATGAAAGTGAATAACATAAAACATAACTTAGGAAACCAGAAACTGGGAATACAAGTCACTACAATAATACAACGATCGAGGTTTGTAGCCTTTTTAGATCATTTATGCAGGGTTTTGATCAACATAAAAACCTTAATGCAGTGATGGAGACATGACCAAATACCAAAAACAAGGACCCAAGCTCAATCGGCTTTGTATGGGATTATTGCACTAGCATCCACACTCCCACAGGAGCCACACCATATTCCATAGTCTTTGGTTCTAAGGCCATCCTTCCTATCCAGGTCAAGTTGCCTTCCCTAAGGGTATCCATGCAAGGTCATATTGATGATGAAGAATATCATGTATCCAGACTACATGAGTTGGAATTGTTAGATGAGAAAAAAAATACATTGGTACATTTGCAAGCTTATCAAAATCGTCTTCATCACAACTACAACAAGAAGGTTTTGGTTTGAAACTTTAACATTGGTGACCTAGTTTTAATGGAAAATCCTAAGAATCAAGTAGAGTGAAAGAAGCCAAGAAATTTTGATCCTAATTGGTTGGGTTCGTACATTGTCACAATAGTCTACAGATCAGGAGCTTATCAACTTTCAGCTCCTAAAGGGGAACCATCTTCAGAGCCTATCAACAATTTGCACTTGTGCAAACTCTACACCTAGCTTCAGAGATCCATGTCTAAAACCTAAAGAAATACAAAAAAAAAGAAAAGCATAAATAAATCATCACCCTAATGAAAACCTAGAAAATAGGAACCTTGGTGACACCAAAAAACTCAAAAAATAAAGAAAATAGTAAAGATAAATAATTCATCTGTTAGTGAAAACCACTTTGGTGGCGTTTTGGATAAGTACCATGGTGAAAATCTAGCAACCAAACACCATGTGTAGTCAAACCTCACTCTATCATCCACCATCATTCAATCTAGGTTTTCCACAATGCCACTCATAACAAATTCAACTTCACGCTTTTCACGTCATCTATAATAATGCTTTTTTGTCCTTCCCATAGCTTGGAATGATTGACATTATGCATATTTTTTCCTTTCATACCCATTCAAAATTAGGCTTTGTTGAGTTTGTCATCATCCATGTCACCCATAATAAGTCATACATTGTCATGAAATGTAAACAGTCACTTGAGTCTCAAAAAATTCACAAATCAACAAGAAAAACTATCCAACAAGTCTTCAAGCCAAGTCGGTCAATTTTCTAATCAATTCAAATGTCAAATCAACATCAGACATTTAATTACTCAATTATTTGTCTTATACAAAATGTGCCCTTCCTGAAACCAGACATCGTCAATTCATTAATTCTATCATTTTCCTTATAGAAGTGGTTAAATGATGGAAACCAGGATTTATGTTTTATACAACATGTTTCTTCTCCTAAAACCAAGCATTATCAATCAATCAACCTGCCAATCAATTGGTCAATCAAACCATTATCAACTAACAAACACTAGAAAACAATTTGAATGGTTGTTGACTTTATTGGTTATCTTATCTTTTATTGATTTTCTTTTGGTCATGTTACTATAGCCACCTCAAGGATGTCCTGCGAAGGATCTAGAGGAGTGATGATGTCTCATGACCTATTTTTCTTTTGATTGTTGCTTGAGGATTGTCTTGGAAAAAAGACTAGGGCACCTTAACCCTTAGTATGATTCTGTACATTCCTTGTCTGTTGATTATCTATTTTTTGCAAGTGGATAACTTTTCACACCTTGGTTTATGTTATACCATGGTGTTTATTGTCCATTTGTCATGTTTTAATGCCCAATGATGATTAAATTCAAAGCTAACCACAACAAAATATTAATCTTGAACTTTGTCTCCATTCACTCCATGCTAACACCCATATTCTCCATGCTAACATTGCTTCTATCCACATCTTGATGGCATCCTATGACACACAAAAATATACTACATATATAATCATATTAGAAGTATATAGGAATCATCATAAACATTAGGTCATCCATATTGTATTATAAAATAAAAAAAACATAGATTGCATATATGAATTTCATATATTCATCCAACATCATCATCATATCATGTCATCCTGCATCTATATAAAGCATTAGAATTTAATACATAATCATTACATATATAGACCCATAAGTGATCATGCATTGCATAATGCATCATATTTAGCATGCCATTATATCCACATCATTTCATAATCATAATCCATCATCATACATCACATTGCATATACATTGTATTTGCATCATATAGAAGGAAATCATATATAATATCACATTCACAACTCATAATAAACATCACATTGCATATACATAGGCAGTGCATAATTGTATCATATCATTTTGCATCCACAACCCATTAAGCATACATAGGGAATAGACATGGCATCCATAATCATCACATCATAGTCATAGTTCACATTCATATTTGCATCATAATCACGATACATCCATAACATCATAAAATTAAATTCATTCATCCAACATCTAGGAATCATGTATAAGCATAAAACATACATTAGTCATCCATAGTGCATAATCATATAAAATGGATAGACATCATAAGGAATAATCATCCATCATATGACATCATAAATACATAACATAAGAGCATGTATCATATACTTGCCACCAAAATCATGTATCACATGCATATCTCAAAAATTATCGTAGTACAACTTGTCGAGATGTATCCCAAAAATAAAGCTCATAGGCTTGGTCAAAAATATAAGTGCCAATACAATATAAAAATGTGTTCTACATAGAGCTCCCCCTATCCCATGAAGGTGATGGCAGAAAATCCTATCGATCCTCTCACAGTAGAGACCCTAATGACCTATGCTCTGATGGGTGACACTCATAAGGATAATTTCATCTCGGCCTAGAAACACCCCCACTACTATGAGACCTTCTAGAGTGTGATTCGCTCTAATACCTACTCATAACCTTTATGAAGCTTGACTCCCTCTTCTCAAGTGGTACTGCTACCTCATAAAAATACTTATAGTACTTCTCACCCCTACCAAATCTTCAAAGCTCCCAATCCATGTCCATGGTCGACCCACTAAAAGTAGCCATGTGTGTGACCAATGATTGTTGCATCCCTCTCTTCCCTTAGGGTTTCCACCTTTACCTCTAAGGCATGTATCCTAGCAGTCACCATGTCGAGTTGTTCCTGTAGGTTTACTATCCTATGATCTATGGATCCATCTTTGTCCCTAATCGACACATTCTCCAAACCCTCTCCACGCTCCTCCCCCATCACAATTCTCTCTCGGAGGATCCACTCCACCTCTCCCATCTCCTCCTCTCGCTCCTCCTCTTGTCTCTTCTCCTCCTCCATCTCCTTCTCTACCTCCCCCATGAGTACCTCCTATTGTCTGACATCTGGAAGAGGTCCATCATCTACTCACTCCTCATCCTCTCTCTCCTCCTCATGCTCTAGCTCCTCCCTAATTTGTGATAGGTGTCACATCACTCTCTATCTCACCCTCCTCTGTCAGGCTCAGCATCCTCTACCTCCTCATCCATCCCCACCTTCATCACCCCTCCCTCTGTCTCCTCATTCTCCATCTCCCCTCCATCCACACCCTCTGAACTAGCCTTGTGAGCCCTTACTTTGAACCTCTACTAGCACCGACTGGTCTGAATTTGTCAATGGACGAGGCCTATGTGTGGCCCACCATGCATCATAGATGGGCGTGGTACCCGTATCTACATCCCCATCTCTCCAACCCCCCTACACAAGTTGTAATGCATCTATGCTCTTCTTAGTTGTCACCACAGGTATCATCTAGCCCCATGGTTGTATCTCACACAATGACCACACACACTCTAAGTTCCAACATGAACACCCTAACACTCACCAAATTGTCTACACACCCGCTCTAGTAGGTACATCTCTATGATATGTTGATATTGGACTATCCATCGAATCAAGTGCCTAAATTGTTAGTACCATGGCAAGTGATCATCCTCATCTTCCCATGGCTGGAAATCTCTGTAGGGCCTCCATATGAAACTAGCAAGCAGGTCAATGGCATGGCACCAATATCCCACATCTCTAACATAGGTTTGTGTCACTATCCCACCGTAGACATAGAGATAAGGCATGCCATCCCCAAACTGTCTCCCCACTGGTGGGCAGAACATATCAATGTGCTCCTAATCCCATATCATGAGAAGAGTAGTACCCCAACCAATCGACTGAACTCCTCTATAGGTGATGTCACGTAGTTGAAAGTATACTAGGGCTAGAAAATAAGGCGCCATGCATAAACTATCCCCCTAGCCATCATACCCATAAGAATCTCTCCCCATCCAACTAGAATTCCATGTCGTCAATGGTCCAAAGTGTCGATCGAGCAACATTGAGTGTACATAATATGCAATCCCATCAGTCATACCTCTCTGCCAAAACCTCCTATCTGATCTCATACTCTTCAATACATATCTCCATGATGTCCTCATGCTCATACTAGTCCTTAATAACACAGTACCCACAATTTGAATCATATGTCACCCATGCTCAATGGATAGGAAGTCTCAGAATCTAATAGATGTCTATGAGTGTTAGTATTGCCTCCCTTGTCGAAAAGTGGAAGGAGCTCATCTCATAATGCCACCTCTCAGTGAGCGCAGTCAGTAGTCCCCTATTTGCCCTGATGGTGGGCATGAAGGTCACATAGTATAAACCTAGAGAAATGAGTTGGCACTTCTTAGCATTAGTTGACTGCTCTCACAACCTATATGTAAACAGTTGACTCTCTCTAGTGTAAATTGGGTCATATCTAACCTATGGTCACAAGAAAAATTCATTGCATCAATCAAAAATATTAGTCAAACCTATTGGACCTCAATTGCAAAATAAATTTCATCCTAAATTAGAGAAAAACTTAAATCAAGCAATTATGTCACACTTCTAAAACACATGTCTCGTAGGGAAAATGTGTCACATATTTCACATGTGTTCCATAGTTACATTTGCATCACATGCCTAGGCATATGCATCATTTGGGTCATTTATGGTTAACCCCCAACACTTGCATCCAACAATTTCACATGTGTCCTTTAATTGCACACATGCAGCTCACATATGTGATTGCATCATTCCCGACCATGGATGTCATGCAAGAAATGATTGTGGTGCATTTCACAATTGCACTGCACCACATTCATTAAAACCATAATCCATAGTTGTGTTACACCATGTGAATGCAAGGAACCACCCCACATGCAACAAATGCATTCACCACATTGTTTGCTTACATTCAGAGCCCTAAATCTACACAAAATGACAAAATCACAAAGTGGGCTTGGTGTACTTACCGGGTCCTTAGATCCCTCTAGCCGTTGGAAGGTCGTAACTCAGAATTCGGAGCGAGCATCGTGTGGAATGGGTGACATCTTGAGAGTGGCTTTACAAGTCACTTTTAGATCTCTCAAATCACCAAGGTTAAAATGTGTAAATGAGCAAAATTACCTCTCAATTTCTATTTATACCACCCTAGGGTTAGGGTTTTTACTAGGTGCATTCAATGAGGGGTTGTAATACCTAATTTGGTGATCCTGAAGGTCCTAGAAGTTGACCCTTTTGTCATAAACGCATTATCTACTATCAAGTGAACTTATTGGAATAATTTATTTTTTTTTTGAATTTTTTTGAAAATCTATAAAAAAATTCCCAGGGGGCATAGGTCTACCCTGTCTTTTGTTAGCACAGTAGGGCATGCATTGAACTAAATTTGTTTGACATAATGCAATAAACTCATTGTATCAAGGAGGGGCAAAATGTAGACACTAAAAAATTGTCCTTCGCCTGCAAACACTATTTTTCTTCATCAAACTCCTTTCTTCCCTAATAATTAAATAATCTTAATTATTTGATTATTTTCTAAGATAACAATTTTTCTATTAATTAAATAATTTGATTATTGTCTAAGATCACAATTCTTCTATTAATTAAATTATTTAAATAATTTAATTTATTTATTTCTTTACTTTTATTCTTCTTTTTGATTAATTAAATAAACTTCATTTATTTAATTACGTCACTAATGTCCCCTTTCTTGTATAATTAAATAAATTTTATTTAATTAATTATTATCATTTTCTACTATAATTAAATAATTATTTAAATTATTTAATTATTCATTATCCTCTTCTTCCATAAATTAATGAGTTACTAATTTGTCATTTTCTCCCACTTTTAAATTAAATCATTATTTAATTAAAAAGTCTACTATCCCTCTTCTTTTATAATTAAATAATTGTTTTAATTATTTAGTTATTCACTTTCCCTCTTAAGTTAAATAATTTTATAATTATTTGATTTCTGGAGCAATTCTTTTTTTGTGCCTCTTTATCCGTGCTAGTCCCCTCTCTTCACATGTCATTTAATCTCAACCATTCATTCTTATCTTTGCCCTAATTTATCCCTAACCATATTTCATACTAAAACTTTCATTCTCAACCATTGATTGTAACATCTTATTGGCTTTTAATCCTAGCCCTTCATTCAAATTTAGTTTTCTATAAAAAAGGCCTATCATTGTCATTTCAGTCCAATCTAGATAATTTATTCAATTGCATTCTAGAAGGCTATTGTTGCATACTCAAATCCGAGGGCAATCCAACATACAAAACAAAATGGAGAAGAGCAATGAACGTGATTCTTGGTAATATTGCTTTATGTTTTGAAATTCTATATTCATTTGTGCTTCATTGTTGGTTTAGGGCCTTGAGTTTTGAGTTTTGTTGATTCATACATTAACCTTGATTTTACCCTACTCTACAAAGATATCTTTATTGTTTTAATAGAAGATATTTTATTTGAAAAAGAACAAATTCACTTTCTGTTCTATTTCTGTGTGGAACAAAATTTATTTATGAATGAAAGAAATAAAAGTCTTACAGATCTGTAGACCTTCATAACTGGTCATTCGAAGAGTTATTTACGAATTACTGGTTTATTATCTATTAAATTTAGAGTCTTCTCTCAATTAACATTTATTCTCAATGCAGTGAAAGAGCACCCAAAAGAGATAAAACATTACTAACGGCTGTAAGTTTCTAATTACAGAGATATCAGATTTGGCAAAGCCAAATAGATTATTAGGTTGGATCAACAAAAAGTATACTTCATACCTTCTATTAATTGATTTATGTAATTTATTTGTATTTTTTCCTGTTCTAATTCTTCAATCTTAAAGAAAAGAAAGAAAAAGGTGACACATGACAAAATTAGGTTAAATTGTGAAGACATTCTATTCAAAGCAATGCTCAGCAAATTCAGCATTAATTGGAGACCATTTCTTTCTACGCTGACCATTTCTTTCTACAGCCAAAATAGTAAATGATTTATGTAATTCTCTTTTATTTTTTTAGAATGGTTAAGCTCATATGGTTTAACTACTGTACATTTAATAAATGTGATTCTCTGTTTGGATTTATGCTCTAGATGTAATGAAAGTGTGAGATCTCCCACTGTGTGAACGACTATGATTTTCTATTACAGAAAAGGGTTTGTTTTTCGTTAAGCCTCTATTTATTGGAAATAGAAACGATATTTGTGCAGTTGAAAATTATGGAGTGGAGAATGTTAAGAAGATTCCTTGGATAAGTATAAGGAGGAAAGGGAACATGATCAGATCTATAAGAGATCATCTGAGAATGTAGCTATAATTCGAGAATAAAACAAATATACCTGCAGTCTGAGATGATCCCTTACAGATCTGGGCATGCTTCCTATTGTCCTGGAGGCTGCTTATCCTTCCCTACTCCATTTTCAAGTACACAAATATCATTCTCATCCAATAAATTGTTTTATTTGATATTGGGTTGCTATTTATTCATGAAAGAAGAAAACAAGTGTTACAGATCTCTAGACCTTCATAACCGGTCATTTGAAGATATTTTATTCAAAGCAATGCTCAGAAAATTCAACATGAATTGGAGACCATTTCTTTCAATGCTGACCATTTCTTTCTACAGTCATGATAGTGACTGTTGTACTTTTTAATCTCTTTTATTTTTAGGAGTTGGTTAATCTCTTATGGTTTGATTTATGTGCTTTTAATAGATGTGATTCTCTGTTTTGATTCATGCTCTAAATGTAATGAAAGTGTGAGATCTCCCACTCTGTGAACGACTGTGATTTTCTAGTACAGAATGTGTCTTTTTCCTTAATCCACTATTTTAAATCAGTATTAAGAGATCCAATTAACAAATATAAGAATTTATTGGATAGAAACTATATTTGTGTGGTTGAAAATTGTGGAGTGGAGAATGCTAAGAAGGAAAGGAAACATGACCAGATCTATTAGGGATCATCTGAGAATGTCGCTTTAAATAAAGAATAAAACAAATATACCTGCTTTCTTGGACTAATAAATTGTTTGATCTCCCTAGAGGCATCTTATCCTTCTCCACTCCTTCATTTTCAAGTACACAAATATCATTCTCAGCTAATAAATTGTTTTATTTGCTATTGGACTGCTATTTATTTATGAAAGAGGAAAACAAAAGTCTTATAGATCTCCAGACCTTCATAACCGGTCATTTGAAGAGTTGTTTTATTTTCCATTCAATTTAGGAGTTTTCTTTCTAATTAACATTTTTTCTTAATGCACTCAAAGAGCACCCAAAAGAGTTAAGACATTATTTTCCATTCATTTTAGGAGTCTTCTTTCTAATAAACACTTTTTCTCAATACAGTGAAAGAGCACCCAAAAGAGATAAAGACATTACTAACAGTTGCAGTTTCTAATTACAGAGATACCAGATTCGGTGAAGCCAAACAGATTTTGTTGTGTTGGATCAGGAACAAAAAGTGTACTTTATACCTCCTATTAACA
>VDFB02328114.1:0-99828 GCA_007258455.2 Sequoia sempervirens | reverse complement strand
TTTGAAAAGAATCTAGTAAAGAAGTAATCAATATATTTTTTATAATTTAGATTATAATACAATATTAGAATATCTAATTTTTATTCTAATAATAAATTATGTCGAGAATTTCAAATAGTATACTTGTTATAAAATATAAATATTAGTCTACTAACGTATGTCCAAAACAATTGCTCAAATTAAACTTTCATATTTTTCATTAATATTAAGAATTGAATGGAAGTCCCCAACCACAATTTAAGGGACAAAAGAGAACAAGGAACAAAAAACAAAATGTGTAACAACAAAAAGACTTTACCTTTAAAATCTATAAGAGCACAAACATTAGATAAGAAAATAAGACTATCTAAATCAAAACAATTACCCACCAAAGATATAGAATGTTTACTCACTAACAAATTAAAAGGTTTAATCTAACTAGGGTTCTATAGAAAAGTTAACCCTCCTGCATAACCCTTAGTTCCTAAAGAGTAACACTATCTTTTCAAAGAAGAAAAAAAGTTAAACATTTTTTTCTTAGAGAGTATAGTTTCCTAGAGGTAAATAATATTAGGACTATGAATCCTAATAAGATCTTAAATAGCCTCTGATGAGAGGTACTTTCCAAACCCTTGTATTCCATGATATAACTATCATTATTTATAAATAGAAAAGTGATAATCTAAAGTGTAAAGAGCCCAAATTTTAATTATTGTTTCCCCTATCATCTTTATTGTCTCCTAATAATTTTTTCTCCCCACTTTATAATTTGTTTATGCCATTCTTTCAATCATTTCTTGGTATCCAAGTGGTTCATCTTATTTGGTTAAATAATTGATTTCTCAATGTGGAGATCCAAGTTCAAATCCTAATCCAATCTACTATTGAATTCTAAGTTGTGACCCTTGGTCTTCCATAGTTGACTTCTAATGTGGAAGTGGTTTCAAAATAAGTGGATTTCTAAGTTGTGACTATTGGTCTTCCATAGGTGGTTTCTAGTATGGTTTCTCAAAAGGAGCTAATATTAATCTCATGGTTGTGCTCACAAGAGCTTGTATTTGTCTCATATTCATAATCGTATGAGAAAAATATTTGTAAATAGTTAGCAATATAAAAATAATAATTTCTTGTTGGATTCTTGATGTTGTAGAAATTTTATGACTTAGAGAAATAAGATCCTCTTACAAAGGTAAAACATGTACTTTAGATGAATTTTGAGCTTTTGATGGTGGTGGAAGTAGGGGTAGAATCAAGGAGTATTAGATCATGATTAGCAAGAGTCTTCTCAACTAGAGTAAAATATAGATCCTCAAAATTCTTTAAAGTATCAAAAAAAATTATTAGAATGATCCTTTGGTAAGTCTTATTTCTTATTACATATTCCATCACTCCCTTTACTATAAGACTTCACTAGAATAAACCCATTTAAGTCAAACCCTTTTGCATTAGTTTTAGTCATAGATAACATTGGTAAGAGATAAGTAGCATATATTTTTTTCTTTGCAAAATTTATCAAAAGATGCCCATTTGCATGGCATACATGACATCTAAAAGGAAGAGCCTCATAATCTAACTATTGAATCTAATGCATACTTTCTAATCTAATCTTAAAAGAATCAAGCATAGGATTATTATGATCAATTTCCACAAATTTATGAGAATAAGAAAGTACATTTCTCTCTAGTCCACGATGGGAAGGGCCTAAAGGTTTCTCAAGAATAGTTGTGTAGAATGAAAAGTATTAGGTCTCCAAAATTTCATTGCAAAACAAAGAAGAAAATCCCAAACAAAATATTGGATGGGAGCTCTTCAACTGAATTGAACCCCATTTGTCAAGTTATAATGAACAACTTGCTTGATTATGAAAGTAAGGTGCTCCCTCAAAAGCTAAATTTTAATTAGCTATTAAGGAAAAACCCATAAATAAGAAACTGTTTGTAGCTAAAAAAACTTCCATATCCCCCTTTGGATGCCCAATATATGATGTTCCCAATTCTCAAGGAAAGGTAATGAGGTTTTAAAAGCTATATATTTACAAATCAAAACATGCTTTGATATTTAAGAATCAACAATTATAACTCAAGATTAGTAACATGAACAGGATGAGTCTCATTCTTTTGCAAACAACCCTAGATTGGGGATGATTATCAATCCTATTATCAAATTTAGCTTCATACATAGCTTGCTTAAGAAAATTAAGAGCATTTTCTTGACTAGAAGTTGTAGTATTGTTAGCTTGAACAACATCCTTGAAAGAAAAAGGAAAGGGACCCTCTAGGCCCCCTCTAGATCCCACCGTATGTAGACCCCCAAATCGAAAGCCCACAAGAAAAGAAGTAAAAAAACAAATTATTGCAAGAAAACTTGATCAAATCACAATACATGATTCTCAATTAAAATTTAGACAGTTTACCCTTGCATACACTAGAATTCAAACACCACACAATGAAAAGACAAACACAACTCTTCCACCACAACCTTTTCTCCATCAAAATCTTTGACTATGCTTTTGCTAAGATAGTTTTCTAAATAATTAGAATCTTAGTCATTATCTAAAATAATTATTTTATTAAGTACTTTATTATTTTAGTTATTTACATATTTATATGAGGTGTTTTATTTACATATTTATATTTATATTTTATTTTAAGTAGGTAGTCTCGATATACCTAAAATGTATTTGTCGAATAGGTGTAATTTTTTTAACTTTTAGTAGACATATGTAGAAGTTTTTTATGTGAAGCGTGTTATTGATGGAGAGCTGGAGAGCTATGTAGAGTTAGTGTTTTAAATGATTTGTCCATTTGACTTTCATATAAAGTCTTGCTCATTATTTGACAATACTCTCCTGAACGATAAAGACGAAAACGGTATAATTTGAAATGTTCAACAAGCCAATTCATTTTCATTGTCCACGAGGAAGATGAATCGGAATTTTCAAAAAGTTTGTTAAAGTCTACTAACGTATGCCCAAAGCAATTGCTCAAATTTGAATTGTTCGTTTCTGCGGCTTCCCGTGTAATTGAACACACACGCAAAACAAACAAGTCAAGCACGAGCACTGAATTCAGTCCTCTGTCTTCTCAAATCAAATCCATTTCCCACGAAATCAAGATATTTTCCTGTCTATATATTCGATTGCTGCCCATTTATTTTCTGTGCACAAATTCACTTGCTTCATCTAACTCAGGATTATAAGTTATTTCCCTTCTCCCTTCCTTTCCTGTGCATGTTATTCTCCCTCTACTTTAGAGGCAATAAATACAGTTAACATCTTCCAAAATCTCTTCTTCCCAGCTTGATCAAGTTCTGTTGTGGAGGCGATGAGGAGAAGTGTTTGTATGGCGAACATATTGATGACGGTGTTGCTTCTCATGACTATACTTTACAATATTGAAAGTGCAGATGCACGTAGAATCCGCAGCCACAAATGTTCAGGTAGAGCCGTTCATGCCAAAGAAGAACACCCTGAAATAAAGAGACGTGCGGATGAATCAGGGTTAGAGCTGAACATACAGCTGGACCAGCGCCTGTCAACATCCAAGCATAGCCCAGCAGTTGGTCACATGAAGCTCACGCGATCTCACCAGAAAACCATTACATTGAAGAACAAACTGCCTTCTGGGCCAAGTCCAGGAGTTGGTCATGCATATATCAACGACGGTGGTGTTAAGAATAGTTGGAGATCAGCAAGCATATTGAAGAATAAACTGCCGTCTGGGCCAAGCCCTGGGATAGGTCACTAAGTAATAAACTTCTTTCGCCTGCGAAACTATTTGATTTTTCTCAGTCAATTGCCTTTGGATTCGAATTGGCCCTAAAAACTTTATGGCGACGTCCAAGGCATCGCCTGATCAAGATGTAAATTTGGATGGTAGTCATAAAGATGTAGATGCGGATATGAGATTGCGGTTTGAGAAGATAAAACCATTGTAAGGTGTCTGTATGTCAGTTCAGATACAATTACGTAGAATGAAATATACACATGATATTATGTGTCAACTCGATACAATATTAAGAACTTTTAAAGCAAACAATTTGTTTTTCTTGATGGTACGAAGGTGGTTGCAAACAGCTATTTGCAGTTACTACACCTGATTGAATGGAAGTTTGATAAAATTGGACAATTGTTTTATCTATTTTTCAGAGAAACATAGACATGAGAATTTTAATAGGATTTGTGCAAACATATATAGATAATATTAATTATATGTATGTATGTCTATAGTAGATATTTTAGAAAAAGAATTTAGTATTAAAGAAGGAATCAATATATTAGTATAATTTGAATTACTATATAATAAGAAAATATTGATTTTCCTATTTTAATCATAGAGAATTTTGATAGCATATTTGTCATAAATTATAAATATTATACTATCTATATTTCAATTATCAATTAAAAGACAAAGTTTAAAATATAATTAAATCAAAATTGTATACAAATATCATGGAAAAACATTTAGAACACTATTTAAGGATCTTTTCCTCTAAATTAAATCATAAAATAAATCCTTATATTCACATCCATTTACTCAACCTCAAGTTGAATACATAGGAGCAAGAGAATAAATATTCAATAATAGCCTACATAAGCATAGCTTTGGTGGGTAGGAAAAATATATGGGTGGGTCTGGATGAATTTCTATCCATGTTAGGTACACATAAAATGATACCTAGATTAGAACATGAGAAGGACAAAACATATTGCCAAAGAAAGGAAAGGATGAGAGACCATGTAACCCCTTCAAATTTTATTCTCTTACACCAATGGTGGATTCTTAATTCTAAATGATTAATAGAACACATGATCAATCAATACCATTTATCCCCTTGAAAAAAACAACCACAAAGGTATACATAGGATATCTTCCCAACCAAAAGGAAAATATGAGAGAAGGATGATTAGAATGTATAATTTCTTTGAAAACTACTCGAGTTTTTCCATGTAGTTTTTTTATATTAAGAATAGTTAACAAAATAGATTATACATTATCAGGAGCATAGCTCCTAATTGTCAAAAGACACAATAAGAGAGTTTATAGCTACATGAAAATTATAATATAGCTTGGGTTGCCATTCCCATTCTCCTATAGCACTATTGTTGCATTTAGCTTTATTATAGTCAAAAGCCCCAAGAGGGGCCATGATCAAATTGGGATCCACTTTTGGGCATGTGAATTGATCATTCTCTTTCTTCTTACTGGTATCTTCAACATCTGCAAGTTTTGAGATCTTCTTTTCTTCCATAAAATTCTTAAGAGGGTCTAGTTCTTGTTGATTCGGTTTGTTTCTTCCTTGAGGGAAGAAATTCAACCTGATTGAATCTCAATTTTGTAAACTGTAGTGAGGCCCTCTGTAGTGTAGAAAAATGCATACCTTTGCATTTTCACACTTAATTTGGACCTATTTTAGCACCCCTTGCATTAATTTCCCTTTAGGTCACGTATTATGGGCCCCTAAGACCCCTTTTTGAGCATCATGAGGCCTATTGCAACCTTAAACCTGACCAAAACCCATAAGCAACCATCAATATTGGTAACCCACCTTTTGAATTGGAAAATCAAGCCTTGTGGGACCAAGACGCCACCTAGGACGTCTTAGTTCTGGGGGCTTTATTTTTTGGAATCAACAATGGGAAATGAAAATATTTGAATTTATTTGACCTTTTCTCGGCCTTTGGGATCTAATAATTAGGTTATTAGGTATAAATTCCTATAAAAGTAAGATTCACACCCCATTTTTCATATAAGTTGATAGAAGTTGACATAAGTTGAGCAAGTTGAAGGAAGTTTTAGAGCTTTGGAGTAGCCTTCTATTATGTTCTTGCAGGTTTTTCAAGTCTATTTCCAAGCCAAGATCTAGCATTTCCAAGGATTAGTAATGGATGCCTATTGTGCATCATGAGAGATTCTAGGTTGGAGATGTAACTAGCCATTTATCCAAGCCTAAGAACTTGTTTCTTGATTGATTCCATCTTCCATTATTGCTCTATTTTTAGCCTAAGGAAGGTACATTTTATGCTTGTGACTTGTTAAGGTGATTAGAAATCTCTTTTGTAGGTCATTTACATTTGCATCTTAGGAATCTTATTCTAACACATTTGAATAAGGTTTCTCCTTATTCTAGTTTGCTTAATCTTAGACACACTTAAGATTAGGGCACACACACATTTCCATTTTTAGATTTATGCTTCTTCATCAAGATTTAATTACCAAACAAGGGTTTTTACAGAGGAAAACCCCCATAAACAATCAATCCAAATTCCTTTGTTTTGCAGGTCTCTTTGCAGGTTCAAATCTAAAGAATTGGTGAAGAACAAAGTGCAGATCTTGATCTTTAGGAGCACACTTAGAAATTCCAAAAATTTAGAACAGGACTAATATGCCATCTTGGGCGTCTTAGTCCTCCCAAGCCTATTTTTTAGAGATTTTTTGTGATCTAGTTTCGAGATCCGAAGACTTCATATTTGCCCTAAAAAATAACAATGGGACTAATACGCCATTCTAGGCATCTTAGTCCTCCACAACACTTTTTTGTAGCATCTCCAGACTTCCTAGGTACACATATACTATCTCACTATTGCATAATTTCATTATTTACATCTCTCATTTAGTTTACAGTTCTAGTTATAGGTCATTTTGGATATCACACTATGTTTTCTAACATTTCCTTTTCCAAGAATTTTCTTTGTGGTGAACCCCTTAGAACTCAAAGAAACCCCTCTGATGTCCTTAATTGTGAATTGGCTCACCTTTTGAGGTTGCTATTCAATCCAATTGGGACTCCTAGGACATTAGTGAATGATTGAGTGGAAAAAGTGTGATATCTCTAAAAGGGTGTCCATTTTCCTATTCATCATTTTGGTGAACCCAAATATTTTGAGCATTCATTTCATTTCTAACTTGGATTCCATTAAATTCTTTAGATCTAGATTGCATTCATTCTTGCATTGCATTTTGCATTAGTGAAAGTGCATATATGTTTCATATTTACTTTATTGCATTATTTTATTTCATTGAAAAAATTGAAAAGTGCATTGTTCACAATCTTAATTGCATTGAGAAGCATTCTTATTGAATTCAAAAAAAATTGCATTCAAGTCTTGCATTCAATTGCTTTTTATTAGTTGCTTTTCTTTACATCCATTTACACATTTTCTTGTTTCCAAATATTAGGTCACTAGGTAGGTAACCTGGGAACATTGTTTTCAACTTAGATCTTACTAATTTTCTAAACAATCCTTCACTAGGACTAAAACACCCTTACTGGCGTCTTAGTCCCTCTCAATTTTTTCAGTGCATAATCTTGTTTGAGTTATGTGTTGTCTGTTCTAGTGTCTAGAATCTCTGAATTTCATCAGACGGACCAAGACACCCTTCTTGGCATCTTAATCCCTATGCAATTTGATATTACAATTTCTAGGGCCAAACAGTGCATTTCTATGTTTTTGTTTGTTGTAGTTAGTTTTCTATTTAAGTTCACCAATTTATTGTTTTATGCAATTTAATAATAAAGATAGCTCAGTAGATTTCCATATTGTTCATTGTAGACTTCATACATTATAAAATTAAAACATAAAACCAAAAACGTTCAACTTAAATGCATATAGATGTATGGTTACTTAAGCATGTTAACACCATTTTTCAAAGTTAGCTTAAATCTCAAGCCTTTTAGTCATGATGACCTTGACATGTTAGATGAATCCCTTTAGGACTTCACCTTTCAAGTTTTTTCCACAAAGGCTTGTTTAAACAAACACAACCTATGTGAAGTAAATGTTACCCAAACTCACCCTATTAAAAATAAAAAACCTTTTAGTTGTGATGGTTTTGACATGTTAGATGAAGCTCTTGAAGACTTCCTCTCACAAGGTTCATCCACTAAGGCTTGTTTACATAAATCTAAGCAAAATGAAGTAAACGTTATTCAACCTCAACTTATCCTTTATCCACCTTCAAATAAACCTCAACCTTCAAACATAAATGTCCTTATCCTTGATGCACCTAAAGAGAATGTATCACAACAACCAAATTATAACACTATTGCTCATACATATAACACAAGAAATAATAGAAAACCTCAACCTAATCTTGTTTCATTACCATTACCAAATCATGTGTTTCCTAGTGCTCCTCGTTTACCATCACATACTGGAAAGGAGTATGATCTTGTTGAACAACTTAAGAATACTCCTGCTAAGATTTCCTTATGGGATCTTATTCAAGCTTCACCTAGTTACCACACCATGCTTCAAACGGCCTTGCAACAAGTTTTGGTTTCTCCTAATACAAATGCAAATGATGTAGCAGCTCTAATATAAGGAATGCATACTATTAATGTAGGCATTACCTTTCATCAACATGAGATCCCTCCCTTGGAAATGCATAAAAGATATGATGCATTCATTATAGTAGCTATATACAACACTACAAGAATAAAAAGGACCATTGTTGATAATGGCTCGGCTCTAAATGTCTACAGTGTAAATCATTTAGATAAATGGGGAGTAGACAAATCACAAATAAAACCTGATTCCCTATCAATTCAACGATTTGAAAATGTATGAAAGAAACCACTTGGTGTGATTACCTTACCCATTTCAGTCAAAAAGGCTACTCTACAAAATTCTATCCATATTATGCCTCATCAATATTCATACAATCATCTTTTAGGACAACCATAGATTCATGAGATGCATGCAGTGCCTTCGACCCTGCATCATATCATGAAGTATGTTTATAAGAATAAAGTATACCAAATCAAAATGGACTCTGAGCTTGAAAGTTGCTTGCAAATTGAAAAGGGAACTACCAGTCCTCTGAAAACATTAATTCCAACATGAAAAATAGATCCTATCACTAAGGAAATGCAAGATATGGAAACAGTGTCAAAATTAGCAGATGATGATTAGAGTTCCTTGGAGTTCACACCTTCATTCATGGGGGAATATATAATCACAAGAAAAGAGGATGAAAAATTAAAGTAACCAATGATTATGTCAACACAAAATTCAGGAGAAAAATCACAAACATCTACTCTTGAACATGACACAAGTGACATAATGAATTTTGATGAGATAGAGTATCAAAAACCACCAAACCTTAAAGCAATGAGGAACAACTTTATGGGATAGGTTATGAACTTCTAAAAAAATTAGGTTATAGTGGAAAAGGATGTGGAAAGAAAAAGCAAGGAATCTATGTTCCTATAGAACCTAACACGTAAGAGACAAAAAATGGTTTGGGATACTGTCCTTCCAAAATAATGCAAGCAAAGAAAAGACCTTCATTAAACATCAACACCATTATGTGCAAACCCAAAACCACTCTCACTTTGAAATATCCTAAATTACTTGATATGGAATTACCACCATCATGGGAGTACTTTGAAAATGATGAAGCCTTGAAACAAAGGCTTGGAGTTTATGATAAACCATCTATTCCTCCTCACAAGAACAAGGTTACACGTGCTATGGTAAGCACCAAACAAGGAGATAGAGAAAAAGAAAACAGTGAGACATACATTCATAGTGAAGAATACAATTCAAAATTTCTGAGATCAAACACACTTCCTTTAGGGGATACAGTACACATAGCAATGGACATCAATAATAAAGAGAAAGTAATTAAGATAGGTAAATGCCTAGATGATGAAGAACAAGAAGACACTACAATCATGCTTCATGACTTTCCTGAACTCTTTGCTTGGACTTATTCAGATATACCGGGAATTGACCCTAAGATTTTAACATACAACATAGTCCTCACTGAAAATTCCAAGCCCATTAGACAAAAAAATTCAAAAAATGAATCCTAAAATAGACTTGCTAGTTAAGAATGAAATTGAAAAACTCCTTGACATTGGTTTCATAAGACCTATAGATTATTCTCCTTGGATCTCAAACATTGTCATAGTGGCAAAACCTGATAATCGTATTAGGATGTGTATGGACTTTCGTGATCTGAATAAATCATCTTTAAAGGATGAATTTCCTCTTCTTAATATTGACATGATAGTGGATTCGACTACGGGAAATGCTTTGTTGTCATTCATGGATGGATTTTCTAGATATAATCAAATTTTCATCAACCCTCAAGATCAACAAAAAATGGTGTTTACGATTGTTTGGGGAACATTATGTTGGGCTATGATTCCTTTTAGATTGAAAAGCATAGGCACAACATATCAACGGGCTATGACATGCGTATATTCCATGATTACATACACAGGATCATAGAAGATTATGTTGATGTTATTCTCGCTAATTCTTTAACACGACAAGATAATGTGAATGTTCTTCAGAAGATCTTTGAGAGAATTTGAAAATACAACATGAGATTGAACTCAAAAAAGTGTGTCTTTGGTGTAGATAGTGGGAAAATTTTAGGTTTTATCATATCTCATAGAGGCATCAAGGTGGATACAAAGAAAATTGATGCTATAGTTAATATGCCACCTCCTAGAAATATCTCTCAATTACATACCTTACAAGGAAGAATTCAATCCATTCAAAGATTTGTAGCATCCTTAGTAGATCAAATGTTACCATTTACACATCTTCTCAAGAAAGGAATACACTTTGATTGGAACGAGGATTGTAAATAGTCTTTTGAGAGTTTGAAAGACTATCTTATAACTCCACTTGTTTTGCAACTTGCTATAAAAAACAAGCCATTCATTCTTTACACATTGGCTTCAACCCATGCTCTCACAACATTGTTGGCTCAACAAGACAACAAAGGCAAAGAACATCCTATATATTACATTAGTCGAATGTTGATTTATTATGAGAAACAATACACCATAATAGAAAAACAATATTTGTCTCTTATATTCGTTACCAGTAAGCTGCAACATTACTTATTAACTGATGAAATACAATTAATGATGAAGTTTGATCCTCTAAAACACTTGTTCACTAAAAAATATTTATCTAGATGCTTAGCTAAATGGGTAATGTTGTTGACTGAGTTTGACCTTAAATTTGTTTCACAAAAAGCAATTAAGGGTCAAGCCTTGACTGACCAGTTAGCTGATGCTCCTTCTCCTTTAGCATTACCTAGTAATGATTCTTTCCCCAATGGAAACATGCTAACCATTGAAGAAGATACATGAGAATTGTATTTTGATGGATCTAAGTGCAGAATTGGCTCTAGCACAAGGGTTATAATCAAACCACCTGCTAAAGAGCCTATTCCCTTATCATATCAGTTAAATTTCCTATGTGCAAATACCACCATTGAATATGAGGCATTAATCACTAGTTTGCATCTCACTCTTGTTATGGGTGCTAGGAACATTAAGATATTTGGTGATTCATAATTAGTGTCAAGAAAAGTAATGAAACATATCAAACGAAACATGACAAACTATCAAAATACAAAGATATCACAATGAAACTGTTAGAGAAGTTTGAATCCTTCACCATTGATAACATCCCTCGAAAGATAATCGTCATGTAGATGCAATGGAAAGTGAAAATTCTCTCATTTCCCCTCAAGATCCTTCAAAAGACTTCACTTTCATTGTTCATACAATTATGAAACCATCAATTGACAAGAAGGAAGATGAAGTGTTAGCAACAATAGCCGACAACTCGAGTGAATGGTATGATATGATATTTAATTATTTGAAAAATGGTACCTTTCCTGAGCTAACCAATAAAAACACTCGCTCCCATCTTCGAAAAGTTGCATCTAGATATATTATCCTAGTAGACATCTTATATAAGTAGTCCTTTGATGGCCTTTGGCTTAGGTGTCTTAAACAAATCAAAATCCCTATAGCACTTGAACAATATCATGCATGTGCTTGTGGGGGGAATTTCAGAGGGAGATCATTAGTTCAAAAGTTACTCCTTATAGGATATTATTGGAAGAATATGGAAATGGATTACTTTGAATACATTAAGAAATGTCACAAGTGTCAAGAGCATCAAAACTTAATTCACACTCCTGCCTCTAAGCTTCATGCACAAGTTCCTACTTGGCCATTCTCAATATGGGGTTTGGATATTATTGGAAAAATATCTCCACCCTCATCCATAGGGCATACATTTATAATCACAACAATAGATTATTTCACAAAATGGGTGGAAGCTATCCGCTTGCGTTCAACAATAGTTGATGTAATATTTTTTTTCATATTGGAACACATTATTGCTTGCTTTGTCCTTCCTTCGACATTAGTTTTGAACAATGGAACACCATTTAAGAATAATTACATGAATAATTTCTTGGAAACATTTAATATACAATATCGATTCTTAATGCCTTACTACCTGCAATCCAACAGACAAGCCAAATCAACCAACAAAACTCTTGAGAAAATCCTAAGAAAGATAGTAAATAAACATAATAAAGACTAGCATATGCAATTAAAATATGCATTATGGACTTATCATACTAGTATCAAAAGGTCAATAAGAAATACACCTTATAACCTTGTTTATGGTGCTCAGGAAATTATTCCCTTGGAGTTAGATATTCCTTCATTAAGAATCGCTCTTCAAGGGATAATTGATGACAATACTTATAGAAAACAATGATTACGCCAACTTGAAATGCTCGATGAAAGGCACATCAACTCCCTCGAACATCTTCAAACCTATCATAAGAAAATGTAGCAAAAATTATAATGACCAGGTCATCCCTTGCTCATTTAACAAAGGTGATTTGGTTCTATATGAGAATCAACAAAATGTCAACGCCAACCCGATAGAGAAAGAAAAGTTTAGCCCTAACTTTTTAGGACCTTATATAGTTACAAAAAGCTATGGGTCTAGAGCATATCTAATATGTTAAATGGATGGCACACCTCTTTGAGAACCTATTAATGCCACACATTTGCATTGGTATTATGTCTACTCCTTTTCTGAATAGTGTGAATTTTAAAGCAACACTGTTAGAGTTAATGGATAGTATGTAATTATCTCTCATGTTTGCTTCATTCCTAACACATGGTTATTTGTTCCTTGAATCCAGGAGTAGTGGATCCAATGTGGTTTTGGATTCTTACTTTAGGTGTCATGTTATTCAGACCTTATGGTATATGTTATAATATGTTAAATCCTTATTGGTATTTAATGTTTTACAATTAAGTCATAAGTGTATTTAATTTATTATAACATACTACATCATATAAGAAAACTTAAGGAAAAGACATGTTAGATCATGGAAATATTTATTGAATAGTCTAATGCATATTATTTATAAATCACATTGCCATCTAACACAAACATAAACATTCATGTATGCTCATATATATATCAAAAGTTTTAATACATCTCATCAACAAAACAATGTCACTATGGTCTATGGCTACTAGATTGGTTCAGATGTAGTGTCTGTGCTAGACACTGGTGTGTGACCTTGATCCACTCATGTTGGCTATCTCCTACATAGTCTATAGTGACCCGAGTAGCTCACCCTCAAGTATCAGTTCCTCCACCCACTCTCGTTCGATGTGGGCTCTATCAGCCTGGATCCTCACAACCTCTCTCTGAAGCTGCTGGACCTCTAACTATAAGATAGCCTCTTAGTTAGATCTTTGAGTTGCTTGAGCATCCTCTAACTCCACTGCTAGTTCGGATACCTAACCTTCAACGTGCTCAACATGCCTTGATACATTGACATATGCTCCCTTGAGCCTCACATAAGGCTCAAACAGATCCATGCACTTCGCTACAAATGGTGGGGGCATGAACTCTATGGTGGTACCCTCATCTACTAGAAGGGGTGGCACTATCACTGTAGTTGCACATTGGAATAGGTCCTCAAACTCTATCACATGCCCTACAAGATAGAAATCGTAAGAATAATCAGTATCCATGTCATCATAATATATCCATATATATGACATGATATATATAAAAATATAAAACATAAATATCATCACTTGGGTCTGTAGCAGGATTAGTAGGAATCTCAAATGCCCTACTGATCTCCCTATGCTCTCAAACACTAGCATGTGCAAACTGTGACCTTGTAACCTATGTGGGGACTGTATCTCTCCACTCACATCTAGGAGGACTAGTCTTGCCTCTGTCACTATCTTCATTCATGGGTTGGATTTTCTCATCTTTTGTCTCCTCATTGTCCTCCTCATCCTCCTCCCCCTCATAATCGTTGTCCTCCTCTGTCTCCTCCTCATCCTGGTCTAGGAATAGGTCCACCAGATCTACCCTCCTACCCTCCTCCCTATCCTCCTCCCCTAAATCTGGTAAAGGCCCTACAAAGCCCATAGGGTAATTCATAGAAAATATGGCTCATGGCCATGTCACCTCCCACCACTCATCATACTCTAGTGTCATGTCGACGTTATCTATGTCAATGATCGGGGTCATGTCTGTATCCTCCTCCTCTGCGTCGCTTAGGATGACGTCATCTATTGTCAGTCATTTAAGATCTTCGGGTCTATAGGCACTCCATACTTACCATCTATATGAATCTTGTAGCTGTGGTTGCCTCTGTATCTATTCGAACTACCTCATGACATGATCGCAGTAGAAAGGTCTTACTCTATGATCACACTTTCCTAGTAACAACTTGTCTCTCTGCATCTGTCTTAGTTGTCCTGTCGTGTTTGGCTAGAATATATCCATGAGGTAGGTTCTCCATATGATATCCTCCTCACTCAATCTGCCAAACCTCACCCTCCAGAACAACACATCACTATGCTATCATGCCTGTCTCAAAGGATAGTTGAAAACCCGCAAATACCCTATTGTTGTGGTGATCGGATATCCTATAGATCAAGTATAGGTAATATTCCCTATAATCCATTTATGTGATAGGGTACATTGTATCATGCTATGCATCTCTCCATAGGTACATTGACTCAGATCATAGTATAATTATGCTAGTATGCTCCAGCCCCAAGCGAAGACCATACAGTAGTAATCCATGTCTCTAATCAAGTGCACTAATCCTCCATCCATGTGTGCTATCTGACCATTGAGGACTAGTGCTAGCACTATTGTAAAAATTAGGATGCATCTCAATAGTGGTGAGTGTGCATGCAATAGCCAAGAAAGCTTGATGCACTGTCTCACAATCGTGTGGTAGACCAGTTTGCTTAAGCAATACTTGATGTTTGCTTGTATCTCCTTGAAACTCCTGCCCTGTGCTAAGAATACCCTCTCTCCTTGGATGGGAACGTGCAGTATGTGGTGCACATCCTCCAGTGTGACTGCCATCTCCCCTGTCGATAGGTGGAAGGTGTAGGTGTCTGTGTCCCATATCTCTGCTAGTTCCATAACATGGAATCATGGTATCACATGACCGACACGAGATAGACCTAGTAAAGAATCATCTCATGGGGGATCAACACATCCTCCTCAAGTAGCTAATCGATGAGCTCTCAAAGTCAGTTGAACATCTGACCGCCCAAGTATTGGTGTGATTGGGGTGTAGTTTGTCATAAGAAAAAAAAGAAAAATGTCATCTAAAACATCTTAAAATCTTGAATTTGTGCTTTAATGGTCAAAAAGTGTGCTAAAATTGTTCTAGAATATCTTCATTAAGGGTTCTAGACACATTATTCCTTAACTGCGGCAAAGTGGGACACTTTGCGACAATCTATAAAAATGTAAGAAAAACCTTCCCTACCCTATAATTTCATTTAAAATTTTCATAAAAACATAAAAAAACTGATTAAATCAAAGTACAGAGAATGCTAAATTCACTCATAGTGTGTTGTAGCTCACCTCGTGCGACTGCCTCCTATAAAATCTCAATTCGTGGATGGGTGTATGGACATCTACTCGGCATGGCAGCTCACTCTACTCAAGGCTCACTCTACAAAAAGGTAAAATGATGAAATGAATATGAGTTACTCTCTCTTTTATCTTTTTATACATACACTTTTAGGTCATTTTTGTTAAAAAGACAAGTACTTTTTATTCAAATTAACACATTTTGAGCTAGTGAACTTCATTTTCGATGCCATTTGTTGCGTTGGAACCATGGTCCAAAAATCATTCTCATCAAATGTCTATCATTACATGGCATGGTACTTGGAAATGTCCTATTATGGACTTTTCCAATTCAATGTGGTTGATTTGCTACCTTGATTCCACCTCTGTAAAGCAAGCGGAATCAAGGGGGGCATAAATCTACCTTTAAATGTAATTTGCTAGGAAAGTTAGATAAGAGGATTACTTTTGAACTACTAACAAATCTATGATATGGGATAAGGTTCCTAACATTGCATTTTTGTAGGTGACTACAATTGGGGCTTCATTCTCCCTAACGAATTCATATGAGTATCCTTTTATAAAGTTACTTGTTGAAGCACTTTATCTTGCATATGCATGCAGCTTCATATGGGTGCTAAAGTGGGGGCTAAATTTAGTGTAGAAAAATGCATACCTTTTAATTTTCACACTTAATTTGGACCTATTTTAGCACCCCTTGCATTAATTTCCCTTTATGGGCCCCTAAGACCCCTTTTTGTGCATCCCAAGGCATATTGCAACCTTAAACCTGATCAAAACCCATAATCAACCATCAATCATGGTAACCCACCTTTTGAATTGGAAAATCAAGCCTTGTGGGACCAAGATGCCATTGGTGGCATCTTAGTCCCACCTAGTGAGACCAAGACGCCACCTAGGGAATCTTAGTCCCGAGGGCTTTATTTTCAAGAATTAAGAGTGGGAAATGAATATATTTGAATTTACTTAACCTTTTGTTGGCCTTTGGGATCTAATAATTAGGTTATTAGGTAGAATTTATGCCTATAAAAGTAATATTCACACCCCATTTTTGATATAAGTTAATAGAAGTTGACATAAGTTGAGTAAGTTGAAGGAAGTTTCAAAGCTTTGGAGCAACCTTCTATTGTGTTTTTGAAGGTTTTTCAAGTCTATTTCCAAGCCAAGGTCTAGCATTATCAAAGTAGTCAACCAAAGAGAGGGGAAAGTTATATTTTGTTCAAATCATGTGGTTTGGCGAGCACCAAATTTGGTGCTCACCAAATGCTAGGTCTGCTTTGGATGAGTGAATTGATAGGATTTTCCAAATTTCCTCATATTTTCGTCTATGCTCATTGTCACATTTGTAGGTTTTTCAATTCAATTTTATAAAAATCCATGATGGTGTTAACCTCTCTCTTAGCTATAATCTAAATATATATAAAAAAAAATCATTTTGATTCAGTTAAGGTTTTGATCCATAACTTCTATTAGAAATGCCTCCATTTTTGGTCAAAAACCAACATGTGCTAGTTTTAGGATAAATTTTTACTTGTTCATCAAAACATGAAACAAAATAATTTTTTTTAAACTAGATTCCATTCTACACATGATGAAAAAAAACCAATTTTTGATTAGTTTTCAAAAAAATAAGGGGGGGAGCATGCTCAAATTTCAGCTTTTCAGCATGTGCTCACTTTCAAAATTCATAAAATATTACATATTCATTAAAAAAATTATCCAAAAGAACAAGGATAAACCACATGGTGTTAGATAATTTCTCACTGTTCGAATTTTTGAAATTCTAAAAACAAGTTAATCAAAAAGGGGGGAGCCCTCAGGCATTATGCTATATTTAAAAAAAAAATAGGACCTATTTTGGGCCCCCCCTTTTTAAGACCCTTAATCTTCATTAATTTCAAAAATAATTAGTAGCTTAGAAACTAGACTCAAAGCACTTCAACTCTTGTTCTTGTTGCATCTTGAAATTTTAAGCATAACTATCTTCATTTTCTCATGCAAATAAGATTTTGCTAATTTCAGAAGAAAAAAAAACTGGCATCTTAAGAGCCAAAATTGTGTCACGGATCCATGCACTTACCCTACCACTTTTTCACCATTTCAAATATTTCATTCAACTATTATTTTAAGACCTATAATTAAGGTCTTGTATCTTATAATGTTGTAGGTACAAGGAAAATTTAATTTGAATGCTTTGTTATGAGATCTCCCTAAGTGGAGTGACAAATAAGATTCCTACACCTAATACATGACTAGTGTAGGAGCCATAAAATTTATATACTTTCTAATTTTTTGATTCATTAATCATGAAAATGGACTCATTAAGAAAGTATAAAAAATAGAGGATGGCTATTTTTTACTTTTATTTCTAGTTGATCCATCATTCCCTATCCATTGAATATTTTTCTATCTTTATGTGGAATGTCACACTGAATTAGTAACATACTTAACAAGAGGTACATGATTGGGTCAATTTTAGATATGATAGATTGGTTTTTTCACTAAGCTTGAAGTGCCAAGGCTTTTTGAACTAAAGACAACTAGCCATTCTTATTCCATGAGAGTGTAGTTAAGATCATAGCCCATTAATGTTTTTCTAATGTAGTATATGGTGCACTCACAACCTTCATTATTATACTATGCTAAGAGTTCCCTTAGGGTGATTAATGTAGCTAATATGTAGAGGAGTAATGGTTTTCGCATGATAGGTGTCATGAGGACTAGTGGTGAGGAAAGATAATCCAAGTGAATTTTTCAATGTATTTCTCACACGATTCATCTCATTCGAAGCCATTATTCTTCTTGAGGAGATGGGATAATGGTTGGAATTTATTTTTTGGCTATGTTGTGAACGTTCTAATGGACTAATTTTTTTTGGAGATTGAGAACCTACTTGAGATTCTTAGGTCATATTTTGATGATATCTATGATTTTCTTGGGATCCACTTCTATTCCTCAATGGGGGACAATGAAGCCTAGATTTTTCTTAGATGTGACACTAGAGACATAATTTTTTGGATTAAGGCATGCCTTATATTATCTCAAGTTATCAAATATGTGCTTGAGAACCTATGTGTATCCCTCCCTCATTTCCAATTTTCCTATTAAATCATACATATAATTATCTTCCATGATGTAATGAAATATTATTCATGGCTCACTGATAGGTGGCTCCTTTTTTTCAACCTAGCAGCAATAACCTGATAGTAGAATACACCCCAAGGAGTAGTCAAAGCTATTTTATGTTGATATTTAAGGACAATCTAAATCTAATTATAGATAGAGAAGCCATCCATGAGTGAGAGAATCTTGTGTCTTTATGTAAGGTTGACAATTAAGTTAGTGTTGGGTGCTTGAAGTTCATCCTTACTAGGACATGTTTTTGTAGAGGAGGGGGATTGACTGCTTAGGACCCCAAGTCACAAGAGGGTCTTGAACAGTCAGCTACCCTGATCTACCTCACACTAAAGGATTGTTTAAGATATAGGTTTGATGTTTGAGAGGGTGAGAACGAAGGACAAATGATCTACCACTTTCTTTTTGTCAACCCTAGAGGTTCACGAAGTCAGGTGAGAAAATTTCTAGGGTCAAGACTATGACTTAGGCAACTCACTGCCAAAGGAATCCAGCACGAGGAACAAATGATAGCATGGCACACTAGCATCTTAGTTGGGTGTTGTTATCTATACAGATAGAGAATTTAAAGTGCAATCTAAGAACCTAAAGAAACCAACTAACAACCTGACAAGTGCAGTTTGATACAACAATAGAGAACATAAAATAACTAGGCTACGGAAGTAACAAGAAGGATACTTTAACTTAATAGATAAATTGATTGATAATGAAATAACAAGAAAGGATAGTAGAAATCCAACTTACAGTTGGTTTAGCCTCCTGTAGGCTCCACATGGACGAAGTACCTACACACAATAGAATGAGGAAAATTGTTGGGGCTATTTCAGGGCTTGGCACAGTCAAACCTCCATTTTGGTGTTTCCACCTCCATAGATAGCCAAAATAGCCATGATAGAGAAAGTATGATAAAGAAAGTATTGAAATGGAAGTACTATGTGCTATGCTAACAAAAAAATGCTACAAAAATAATACAACGATGCTAAATGAATGGATATCACCTTCCCAATAAGATGAACTCCAAAGCTTGTGAATACCAATGTTGCCGCAACAATGAGAGGAGTAAAACCAATAGATTGTCAACTTGGAGCTTCAAAGATGGTGAAAATGTTGTGAATGAAATGTGTAGAATGATCAAGAAGATCAAGAAGTGTACAGTAGAAAATGAATTGAATGAATGAGATAGTGTTTTAAAGATTAAAGGGAGGCCAAAGGAGTCATTCAAGGTCGGTTGAGTGAGTAAGGATGTTACACTTTAACACCAATGGAGAACTTTAATGCCTCTATGGATTCTAGAGGTGGAAATCCTGTTAGGATGGTAACATGTAGCGCTCGTGTCCTTGACATAAATTCCCCCATTGACACTACAAATAGCTACGAATTGGATGGAGAGTAGACGAAGGATGTGGAATAACATCATTGGGTTTGATTTTTCTAAGGTAAGGGGTGTAAATGGGGAATTTGCAAGGGGTGAAAATTTATGCCATTACAATTTTGATAAGGTATTTAAAATCTATATAAATTCAAATCCCTTTGGTTTATTTCTTATAGGGACCTTATATTAGACACCCATTCAAGATAGTCTATATGCTGTATTAAGTTGACCTCCAATAATTTATGAAATTATTCCTTAACTATTAGGGTGATGTGTGGATGGATCTTTCAAAGTTTCTATTTTATTTGCTTAGGATCATGATGCACCACAAGATGGTGGACTACGTGAAATGGGTCCAATCTTGATATGTCCACATATGACTAAGTGAAGATTTCTATAGTCATCTCAAGGAGTGTGATGATGGTTACTTTCTTAGTGGTTTCTAAGCAAACTAAAATAGATGTGATCCTTGGATTGGTATCTATTCCTATATTTATTTTTTATTCATCCTCTACTAGGATTCATGACTTATCTTTCCATTATGATGATATTAAATGGGAATGACAATTTCCACATCTATGAAAACCTCAAAGAGGTTTTCATCAATAGATACATTTTTTTTCTTTATATGCATGATGCCACCTATGGGAGGTTTCACCAAGGTACTTTATTGATTTTAATTTTAATTTTAATTTTTAGGACTATAAAACAAGTATCCTATTCCCTAATGTATGAAGTTACATCAAGGCTAATGTTGAATCCTTTACTATGATCATTAATTGGTATATGGTACTAGAGTCCCATAAACTCAACAACAACTTCATTATTTTGGAATGTGCTAAGAGAAAGAAACTCTTGTTGGTCCTAGGTGATGATTTCATGATGGATGAGAGATAGGTAAATGATGCAAATTAAGGATGTGAACATTTAAGAATATACCATAAAATTCACAACCATGCATTAGGCACTTTCATCACTATTGCACACTCTTATTTACACCTAAGGTACAAAGAAGATCATTAAATAACTTCAATATTCATTTTAAATCATAATTAAGGATGTGACCAAAATAGGTCTTCAAATGTGCCTAAGTTTCCATCCTATCCAAAACAACTATTTTAGCATCTAGGCACACATGTTACAATATTTATAGAGGAAAATGTTAGAAGTTAATGATATCACTGAAGTTGTAGAACTGTGTAATAATAGATAATAGAAATCTCATACTATATAGAATGCCAATGTGCTAAACATACACATCCATGTTCATACAAACAATCACTCCTAAAAAGACACCACCTCTTCTGGTCCCATCCTAGTTGACATAGATTCAAAATATAGATAAAAAAATACCATACATATTCTTTATCAATCCCCATCATTCACTAAAATTATACAAAAGTGTAATAACAAACAAGCACCACTTTAACAAAAATATTTTATATTTTATTCTTAGTTTAATGAAAAGAATTATAATAAATACTTAAATGTTCATTAAAGTGTAATTGATAACGAATTAAGATAAATTACATGGTTAAACCTCATTTTTATCTATTTCATTTTGATGAACTATGTACTTTCATAAAACTCTTCCCATCTAGAATAAACAATAATAATGATGAAAAATTAAGAAAAATAAAATACTACGCAAAATAACAACCTTTACTTAAAAAATATCATACACTTCATATTTTATAATTTAGATTCTTAAACATATTTATTTTAGTAGAAGGTTTATATATTTTTTTATAATTTTTTCAATAATTACTGTAGACATCAAAATTTGGTTTAAGCATGCGACTTCAATATTTTTCATAATTCGTATTCATCATGGTCATGATTAAATAATGTTAGTTATTTAATTATTCTCTATAGTCTTCATTTATTCTATTAATTAAATAATCTTAATTATTTAATTAATTCACACTTTTCTTTATTCTGTTTGATTAATTAAATAAACGTTTTTTATTTAATTATGTTACTAATTAACCTTATCCTTCTTGTCAAATTAAATAAATTCTTATTTAATTTACTCTTTATCATACTTCAACTATAATTAAATAAATTCTTTATTTATTTAATTATGCATTTAAATCCCTTCATCACTTAATTAAATAAATCTTATTTATTTAATTATTCTTCAAATATCAAATCTTGAATTAAATGAATTATTTAATTCATGAATTCTATTTTAAAGCATTCCTCTATATTTAGATAATTATGTGAGTTATCTAAGTATTCACTTTTACTAGACTCAAAGATCTATTCAAATCGCTCAATTAACTCTTGATTTAATATCTAAGTGGCGTTCTCGCGTAATCTCTTCATCAAATCATTCAATCGTCTAGTTCTAACCCATTTGCATGTACATGCAGATTAATTAAATATTCCTATTTAATTAATTAAACCTTGTTCGTGCATTCGAACAAGAGTTTATTTAATCAATCTTTATCTTTGTCATGCAAAGATAATTCTTCTATTTTCGAACACCAAACTTGAAGATTAAATCATTTATTTAATCTTTATTTCTATTTCTAATTTATATCACTCATGTCACTACTGAAAGTTATCAGAATGCATGTCTAATCTGTCAATCTCAACCTTCCATTTATCTTTCAATCCTATCCTGTCGTTCGAATAATCAATTTTCTATAAATTGATCTAGTCTTCTTCATTCCAATCTCTCTCAAAATATTATGACTTTTGGAGCACTTATCTTGAATCTTCGATGTTTTGCTAAACCACTATCATAAGCTATACTTGCACAAACTTACGAGAAATATGAGGGCAATTATACTACGTAAGCAAAATGGAGAAGGGCAATCGAGATGAATCATGGAAATACATACAAATTTGGTGAGATTGTTCAAGTTTTATTTACGTTTTTTACTTCCTTTGTTCTTTGTTGCTTAGCATTAGATTGCATTTAGATTTGTATTGCATGCTTTCTTTTTGAACTTCTTTCTGCACTTTCTTGGTGTTACATTTGGTGAACCCAACTTGAAGACACCATCTTCGCGTATCCATAGACTTTTATTTTGATTTTTACAGGTTTTTCGTACGGAATGACGCATCAACTTGACGAAACGCCACAATTGAAATTCACAGACGCATTAGTTTGACAAAGTGACACAATTGATTTTTTGAACCGCATTTGACACCAAAAACAATGCATCTTAAAAATTCTGACACATCTACAAATTCCTGAACCGCAACTGACTGGTAAATACCGAGAACACAATTTCAGAGAAAATTAACGCATTTGACTAGTAAAACAGTGACGCAATTGACTGGTAACCTTTTGTTTCTATTTTCAGAAATCTAAAATTGTCAATTGATTTGTGTGTTACTAATATCAAATTTTCAGCATGTGGGATTTTTGTTTTTGGAGTTAATGAGTTTTTGCAGGACGATTGACGAAGATGATACTGAAAACTACTAATGAATCTTTTTGCAGAACGCTTGTCGAAGACCTTAGTTAGTTTTCTTGAAACAGATTGTTTGGTAGTGTAGAATTTTTTTCATTTGGATTAAAATTAACAAGTGTTTATTGTGTTTGGTGTGAAATCACAACTGTGTATTACCCTCATGATTTGGTACATCAAATTATCCTCTCCTCTTGCACATCCGTGCGATCCTAGGTGTAAGAGAAACGGTTTCCAACTCTAGAACTTGGGCCTGTTATAGTGGGAAAAAGTACTCACCCTAGGATGACTCAGACCGGTAGCACCCTAAACCCGAGGGACTTCCAGCCAGTATATAAAAGTGGATTCTTGGGGAAAGCCCAAGAATCACGAGTATGGTTCCAACGAGATGGATCCGAAAGGGGACTCTCACCGCATGGATCATGCCCCATGAACAAAATGTGTGTACTAAACACCTTTTATTTTAGAGACCAACCATTTTTGGTCGTTGCTTGGTATAGTGCAAGGTACAGTATCATGCCCGAAGACACTCACTATTGATTCCCTTGGGTAGAGATAGCAGTTCTTGGGAGGTAATTGGCCAAAGAATTCAAAATTGGTGTGCTCGAAAGACGTTAATGAGCCGTGGAGGGGAGCCAATGCCACCAAATTTCTAAGCTATCTGCTCTCGAGATGGAAGGGTGTTTATCACCAATTCGAGGTATTTAGGTGGGCTCTACCAAGTATACAAACCCTAGGCCTTTTGGCCTATTAGGATGTGCTTGTTTGTTGTCAAATTAAAACGTTCTTTGTGTCCAAAATCAAATTGAAAACACTTTGTCTTATGATTGTCCTTGTTTGCTAGAATTTGATCACGAAAAATAGAGTCAGTTTTAAATCTCCAATCACTGAAAATACACAGAGAGTCGCAACTATTCACCAGAAGGTCACGATTGATTTTTAGAGTCGCATCTATTTAAATTTGTGTCGCATCTATCATTTTTAGCTACATCTGTCATTTTCAGTCGCATCTGTTTATCGTAGAGTCGCATCTGCGAGATTAGCTCGCAATTGCTTTGCGAAGGACCACATATGTTATATTCTGAGTCACAACTATCATTACGAGTCACATCTATTAGAAGGTTAACCACATCTGTCAGAGTCAGACAATAAAATTTATTAGGGACACACAATTGATCATCAGAAAATCGTAATTGTGAAATTTCACTGCAATTGGTAAACTTAATTGCATGTGTGAAATCCTGCGATGCATTTGCTTGATTAGAAAACTAGAATTCACACTCACTGTCCACTCAACATGGTTATACCAATCTTTTAGTGGGCATCCCACAAGCAGATTTTGAACAAAAATAGGAAATGATTTTGCTCAATTTTGCATCCTTTAGGTTCATATAGTCGTTACCATAGTTGTCCTAATTCAGAGTTTGGTCTCATCTTAGAATACATTTTTACTTTAGAGTAAACTTCTAGGAACGTCTTTTTTTACAAACTTTAGGAGAGGTCCATCATCTACACTCTAGAAAAATCATAGCATCTATGAAATTTGTCATTGAACCTAGTCTTATCATTTTATCCTTTGTCCTATAGAGATTCCTCCTAGCTCATCAGTCTAGTTAGGAAACTCAGCTTGTTTTTTATCATCATCCTACTTAGGTTCCTTGACATAATTAAATTGATGCCTTGGTTAGACTTTAGGTAGTTGGTAACCTCATCTCAGGTTTGCAAAATTGATTACCTTAGAAGCCTTGCTTAGACTTTGCATCTTTAGATTTTAGACTGGTGTCATCCTAGAACATTCCTTTATTTTGCATCCAGAAAATCCCAAAAACATAGACTAGGGTCATACTATCCATAGACGTAGTTTTGCATTTCTTGCATATTGAGCTAATCGTACATGGTTGAAACTAGGTCTAAGAGAAGAGAGAGAAAAGATATCGAACCCAAATGAATTCATCAATCCATTTTCCTCAAGACCTCACAAGACTCTATTAGAAAAATTCACCACTAGAAACACTCAAGGTCACATTACAACAGAAGACATAGAGGCTATCACACAGGACCCTGAGTTTTCCTCTTCCGTAGATGAGTACCTAGCAAATGATCATCAACTATACTTATCCAAATTTCTAGCTGAAGGTGCTACCTTACCTACAAGATTTGATATCAACACCTTACAAAGTCAACCTACACAAGGGAAAAATACAACAATTGCTAGTACTACTATACCTCAGGTCAGCACCACTATGCCATCTAGCACACCTACACAGAGTATGACAATCCATACATCTCCATTCAGTACATCTGGCATGACATCAAGATTTAAATTCACTATAGGAGGATCATCATCCACTCCCTTTGGTCCTCTTGTTGGGAGTAAAAGACCTAAAATGTTAGCTTCTACACCATATGTCAGTGTCACAAGTACAATATCCCAGTCAACGACCATACCTAATGCCAGTGTCACAAGCACCATACCACAATTGATGGCCATACCTAGTGCTCAAGTCACTAGTACTATAGCACGGACTACACAAACAGGAGGCATTCCCTCATTCTAGTATGGCAATCAGAATCCATCTTCCCAGATTGGTAGTCAGAATACTTTCACTGAAATTCCCAATCAGAATCCATTCTCTCAGATCAGTGGTCATAATCCATTTACATAGATTCCAAGTCACCAATAATTTACACAGATTCTGAACCAGAATCCCTTCTCCCAGAGTGGTACTCAGAATCCGTTCACACAGATCCCAGGTCAACACCAATTTATGTAGATTCCAGACTAGAACACATTTGCCAACATTTTGAATCCAAATCCACCTCAAATACCAATGTTTAATCGAAACCCATCACACGAATTTGGATTTTAGAATACATATACGGATCCACATAATCCCCCTAGCACATTCTTGACCCAAGTTGATGTCTTACAAACACAAATGCAGGCACTAAAAATGCAAATGGATAACATGTCGGTGTCAACTAAGAAATCCTTTTCAACAAAGGACATATTCCCATTTCCCTTTGATAGATCATTATATATGACCCCTTTCCCTCACGGATATGTCATACCCAATCTCCCTAAGTACAATGGAAAACAGAATCCAATAGAACATATAAGGGAATTTTCTACCATATGCATAGATGTCACTTATGACCCCACATATCTTATGAGACTATTTCCATGAATTCTTGTAGGGATTGCACTAGAGTGGTTTTCAGGTCTAGACTCTGGCATCGGATCTTGGGGTGAACTAGTCGAGAAATTTGTGGAGCAATTCTCCTTCAACATAGACCATGCGATAAATATAGCAACCTTGTGTCACACAACACAAGATGAAGGTGAAAGATTCGTTGCTTTCTTCTAGAGATGGAGGACTATAGCTAGCCGGTGTCCTGTCGAGATACCTGAAAAACAAAAAGTTACTATGTTCCAAGAAAACCTTCATGCGAAACTAAGGAGTAACTTAAGGGTACATTGTTGTACATCTTTTTTGGAACTAGTGGAAAAAAGGGGTTATAATAGAAAAGGATCTCATTGAAAAAGGAGAACTTAAGACATCAATATCCAATAGAAATCTGATCGTACAAAACACCCCCACTGATAGAAATAGATTTTGGTCTCACAACAAAAATGTCACCAATGATGGGGTAGTTGATGCTAAAATGCTACAAGCGAGACCACTCATCACATTACAAGGACCTCACACTTTTTACAACATGCTTAATGTTGTCAATCAACCTCCTAACATGGTCCAAAATACTCAACATCCACAACAACAAAGGAGATTTCAAAAACGTGAGTTCACTCCCTTAGGGGAACCCATTGAGTCTGTATTCAAACAACTATTACAACATAATCTTATACAGCTACAGGAACCAAGACAATACAATCCAAGACAATTTAAACCAGCTTGGTGGGATGATAATGCCTTTTGTGATTATCATAGAACTAAGGGACATAACCTACAAAACTGTCGACAACTGAAGAATATCATACAAGATCTTGTCGAAAGGAGAATTATTGAAGTTGGTGGATAGAAACCAAAGTCATCAAACACTGATCATCAAGTCCTTTCTGATCCATTACATGACCATGGTAAAGGAACTGTTCCCAGTTTGAGTACTAAGACCAATATGTCATCCAACTATGCGAGTATCAAGCATTATTATAATGGTGGAAAAATCATTCATCATCTTCGTGTTGCTAATGAGAATATTAATGCCATTACTATCAATACAAATCCCAAGTGCGTTGTCAATACTCGTCATACTGAGATCACTATCCAAGGCCCTCCATCGCAGCAAACACCACAGTCTTCCAAGTTACAATTTTACCTCCTTGACTAGTTGAGGAAGACCCCAGCCCAAATTTCAATCTTGGAACTGTTGTGTATTTCCCCTGAGCATCGATCTATTCTCGATAAGGCTTTACAGAACACCACAGTCCCTAAAGACCTTGATGCCAATTGTTTCCAAGAAATGGTGGGCTACTTGACCAATAATCATCATGCCACATTTTTTGAACAAGACTATGCAACTGAAAAGACGAACCATAACAATCCTTTACATCTAGAAGTCCTTGTTGATGATACCAAAGTTAGACGAGTTTTGGTAGACAGAGGAGTAGGGTTAAATCTGTGCACTTTAAAATTAATTAAGGCATTAGGTATCTCAGAAGCATGCATAGACATGACCAAAAGTATTGTCATTATAGCTTATGATGATGAGGAATGAAAATCAAAGGGGGTGGTAACACTTCCTATCAGAATTGGTCCTGCGGTAATGGAGACATAGTTTTAGGTCTTGGATCTCACCCTTCCTTATAACCTTTTGCTAGGTAGACCATGAATTCATGCCATGAAGGTGGTCCCTTCCACGTATCATCAGTGTCTTAAGTTCCCTTACAATGGCACAAAAATAACTATAGACGGTGATCCTGATCCATTTCAATATTGCGCCAATCTAAAAGAGATCCCCAATGCCAAGTGCCAGTGAACCAAGAGGCTTCATCATCCAATTTATCTTCCTATGTTGATCCATCCACACTCACTCGAACATCTATTTCACCCTCAATTCCTACCAATCCTAGGGTTGAGATCCAAGACAAGGGTTGTGGAGAGTATTACATGACAACATCTTATTGTGTTAGCCATTTGATTCCTCCTAAGTCATATGGTTTACCTACATCAGATAGGGGATAGTCTATGGTCACTATACATGTTCCTCCCATAACAACTTTCATTAAATGTTGAGAATTAAGCAAAGAGGTCGTAAATACAGAAGATGTCACTTCCTGGTTGTATAGGGAAGATGATGAAGAACCTCTCTCACTTGCTCACATTCCTACGGATCTATATGGAAAGGGTTTCACAATCATGCAGGGCAAGGAATATGATGGATAGAGTGGTTTAGGCTTAAACCAAGATGGGAGGATCAAACTGATATTTGTTTCTCAGTGGCCAAAAGGTGTGGGGCTAGGGTTTCAACCGATTCAAATTGGCGTTCCTAGTACCACATCACCCTTAAATGAGGAAGTAAGTGCTTCATAATATATTAAGTCATCTCACGAACCATCAGACCAATATCACTATGACTCCCCCAACTCTAACGGTCATGAGTGGGATTCCTTATCCTCTACCTCTTCCATGGACCTTGACAAGCTATTTGGAGAACTTGACTTAATGTTAAGTTCCTCACCAAATCCATTGAATTCCTGTCCACCAAAGAAAATGACAAAGGAGGAGTGGTTTCAACACTACTATTTGGAATCACTTGATCCTACCTCTTGGCAACATGATACATTTGTTTCAAATAATTAAACCTTGGCATTAGGCCCATCTATCAATCTGCCTAGACCTAAACCTAAGAGCAAACAAGACTTAGTACAAGAATTTTGTGACCATATGAATAACTCAATCCTTACCTTGACCCCATTAAACTTTGATAACTTCGATGATGACATTCCCTTAGTCTATCCCCAACTCATTGATTGGGATCAACAAGACACGCCCATCTTAGACATTTTTTAGAACAATGAAGCAATTGGTGAGTTCCTGGGATTACGAGAAGGCATACCTAATGGTGATCACAAGGATAGTTTTACCATTGAATTGGACAACAAAGCATATTTTGGGGAATCTATTCAACCCTCCAGTCGCAAAAATGAGAAAAAGAATAAACAAGATAAAAAGGATGAGTCTCTAGGTGAAAACCGAAAGGCACCTTTAGATAATGAAAAAGTAAAAAGAAAGGATGCATCTGAAGGTGAAAACCTCTCTGAGGCATCTAAGGATGGAAGTTCAAACATTCTCCCCATTGTACAAGAAAAGTCACCCATGCTCATTGAAGAATTTTCAGAAGTCAACATAGGCACAAAGGAGAATCCTCAACTGGTTTATTTTATAGCATCATTAACAACAGAAGAGCAGCCAGAATTCTACAACTTCTTTGCACAAAGACAGATAAATTTTGCTTGGTCATATGCAAATATACCTGCTTTGGATCCTGAACTTGTTCTACATCATTTTCCCTTACAATCAAGTGCCAAACCAGTGAAACAGAAACTAAGAAAAATGCACCCACAGATTGCTTTATTAGTCAAGGTAGAACTCAAGAAACTCTTAGACTTTGGTTTCATTAGATCTATCAACTATGCAGATTGGATTTCCAATCTTGTACCAGTCACTAAACCAACTGGGGGCATTCGTATCTGCACTGATTTTAGAGATATCAACAAGGCGTGTCCTAAGGATGACTTCCCTTTTCCTAATATAGACATGACAGTGGGGTATGAGATGTTGTCTCTTATGGATGGTTTTTCAGGATATAATCAAATCAGAATTGCAACTGAAGACCAACCTAAGACAACTTTCACTTGTCCTTGGGGTACGTATTGCTGGAATGTTATGCCCTTTGGACTCAAGAATGCTGGAGCAACCTATCAACATGCCATGACCACTATCTTTCATGATCTAGTACACACTCTTATGGAGGATTATGTCGATGACCTTATTGTTAAATCCAAGACAAGGGTAGAACATTTACAGGTTTTAGATAAGATATTTCAAAGGCTAGAGAAGTATAAAGTGAGACTCAAACCAAAGAAATGTGTGTTCAGAGTCAAGTCAGGAAAGTTATTAGGCTATATCATTTCCAGATGAGGCATTGAAGTGGATCCGGCTAAGGTGAAAGAAATCATAGACATGCCTCCACCCACTAACCTTAGTCAAATAAGGACACTACAAGGAAGACTGCAATCCATCATAAGATTTATAGTGCAGTTAGTAGATAAGACACATCCTTTTCAACATCTACTAAAGAAAGGGGTACCGTTTGCATGGACAACTAGGTGTGGAGAGGCTTTTCAATTGATTAAAGAATATTTACTCACACCACCAGTCTTAATGCCACCCGTTGAAGGAAGACCATTGATTCTTTACATTACAGCAACCCATTCATCACTTGGAGCATTGCTTGCACATAATGACGATGAAGGTCATGAAAGGGATATCTATTATATCAGTCAGACTTTGGTAGGTTATGAGCTCAACTATAGTACTATTGAATGTGCCTGTCTTGCAGTAGTATTTGCTACCCAAAAACTAAGGAATTATATGCTAAACCACCAAACAATGTTGATTACTAAAATAGATCCTCTAAAATATCTTCTCAGCAAGGCAGCATTAACAGGCCGACTGGCCAAATGGGCTATGATATTTAGTGAGTATGATATCCAGTATGTATAAAGAAAGGCTATTAAAGGATGGGTCATTGTTGATCAATTAGTCGATGCACCAATACAGGCAGATCACCCATTAGTTGTAGACTTTCCTGATGAGTTTATATTTACAATTGGCACAAACATAACATGGAAACTGTACTTTGATGGCTCACATACAAATCATGGCTTAGGGGATGGTATACTGTTTATCACACCATAGGGTGATTCCATCCCTAAGTCATTCAGGATTGCATTTCCATGTACTAACAACATAATAGAGTATGAAGCTCTAGTGATAGGGTTACGCATGGCAGTCAAGTGGAAAATTAAGAACCTATAGGTATATGGTGATTCTCAACTGATAATCAGACAAGTAAATGATGATTATGAGACTAAGGATGAGAAGCTTGCTCCCTACAAATGCATGGATGATAGCTTTAAAGAGTACTTTGACAAATTCAAATTTCATCAGATACCTCATGTTTTAAATAGGGCAGTAGACACTATGGCTACAATTGCATCACTTCTCGACATTCCTAACAACATGCCTAAGTTTGAGTTCTTGGTAGAACAAATTTTGGTCCCAGCCTATGATATCCCAGATTCGGAAATGGTGTGTGACATTGTTGGTCCTGATTCCCCATGGTACAAAGAGATATATGACTACCTTCATGCCGAAGTCATACCCATTTTCCTATCAAACAACCAATGTAGGACTTTCCTCCGCAAGTCAGCCAAATACACCATTGTCGAAGACACCCTATATAGAAGACTATCATGCATTTGAACAATCATGCCCATTAACATCACTGCTACATGCTTCTTCCTCAGGCTTAGCCACTGCAAAAGACTATCATGTCCATGGCGCTTCTTGGATTTGTGAAGTGACACCTATTGAAGATGGATGTTTACAAAATCTTCAACATTATGGTCAGCAGCTAATTAAACACACTGAAATAAATACTTCTCTAGTACTATCCATTAATAGAAACATCATTCCAATTTCCTACATCTATTTGGTCTCACACAAAGAAATATCAGAATATAAACGAGCTACTCTAGCCTAAAATTACTTTCTGAACTCTATGAAATATGACTATATGTTGATCCCTCTCTACTCCCTCCCTAGGTTGCCTTGAAAAATTCACATTAGAGACTTGGGAAGAAATCGAAATTGTATTCTAATTCTAGCATTGTTGGTTCCTTTAACCTCATTATTATCTTCATTCTGATAGCACCCCATCCATACTATAGATTGAAAAGGAAGACAAGACACAAGATTTAGATACAGGACAAAAGAAAATTAAAGGAGGTAATAAGAGTTGCTTATCATTCTGCCACTATGCATAACTAGCCCCTTCAATCGTCTGCTTATAGAAACCCAACGGCTCTAGGTAGTGGGTAGCCATGCTTATTGAAACAAAATAAAATGGAGAGTTACTAGGGCACATTATCCTTCATTTTGTAATGAAACCCTTTAAAAATCCCCATGCATTAGTTGGCTATGCTAAGGGCATAACCTTGGTTGGAAAAGCATGGCACCCACCTCGCCCACTCTCTCAAACCACACACTGCCTTTTGAGGATCGACCTAGGACAACAACATCACAGGGAAACAAGGGGGTGACAATTGAGTTAGTGCTCCTTAAACTATGTAGGAAATGTGAGGAGCTCTAGGTAGGATGCTATGTAAATGAAACTAATATTTTTTTCTTGCAACCCATCTCAATTAGTAGGGCGCTAAGACTATGGTGGCCATGATTTCCTACAAGCAACCCTCCTCAACCTGTAGTAGAGTTATTGCATAATTTGCTGAAACCATGGCAAACAACTTACTTAAAAATTTTGCACAAACTTTGTTGTGTTGTTGAAGATGTCGATGATTAAAAATAGGCATTGTGTTTTCCTTTCATTCAAGCATTGTGTTTGTATGTTGTGTTATGCAAGCTGTAATTATTGTATTCCATGCTATCTCGACTACAATTTGATGCTTGAAATTTTCAACTTGCAACTTGCCACTTGACTAGTCTTGAAACAATACAAAAATGATGCAGAAGTAGTCACAAATCTTGCAAAACTTTATATTATTTCAGAGAATGAATGTGAGACTGACTTCAATTATTCCCCTTCTTTATTCGCCTTCCTCATGCAGAAATAGTTACAGTTTCAATTGCCCTCTGCCTATAGCCCCTGGAATGTATGCAAAATGTGGAAGAATCGACAAGGCACATGAACTGTCCTGGAGAATGCCACGTCCAACTATCTAACCAATGAGAAAAAAAATAAACCAGTTGCTAGTAATTATTTAACTAGCACTTGCACCGAAGAATGTGCAATAGTTAAGCCGATTATATTTTATAAAATACACATACACTTTGAATCTAAACTTAGCTATAAAAGTTGGCTTTCCGATTTGAACATAATAACACGAGTCAATGAAGTTTGACTTGAAAGTATGCATAAATGTTGAAATCATGTTAGCATTTAGTGATTGTCTCATATGACTTAAATTTCATGAGAGGATTGAAAATTTATGCTTACATTAATGGGGAAGGTGTGAAGTTTGCATATCTTATTAAATTATAAGCTTGAGGTTGAATAATCTACAAGCATTATTACATTTGTATGTTCCATCTCTACCCTAGCTCTAATGTAATTGACTATGTTTTTCCCATGGACTACAACATAATTTAGACCTTCTCAATATCAAATACAATCATAAAAAATGTTTTCTACAACATGCATTCAATTGATAAGAAAATATATGTGTTGATTCACATTACATGATCGAAAGATAACACAAAATCAACAAACCTTCAAAATAATATAAATTTCCAAAAAATATTTTATTAGTTTATTAGGTTATGCAACAATATTTCCCTAATTAAATGGAACAACACAAAGTATCGCATAAGAAAATTGTTGTGCATGTTGTTCGCACACACCCCATTCGAAATGGGGACCCTCTCTTTTCTTCTCCTTGCTGAGTCGATTTTGGATTTTCCTCATTTTGTGTGCCCCCCGTGTTGGTATTCAAAATGGTCAATGAACCTCAAAAGAGTCATCTAAAATTCAGCCATGTTCTTTGCCCCCTCAAATTCCAAGATCTTTAGTCTTGGCGGGTCCCTAGCTGCTATTTGCCTCAATATCTCAAAACTGTGGTCTGTGGGGCCTGTTGAGCCCGGCTTGTTGGATCTCCCCTTCTGGGTTTTCATTAGTCATTTGTCATTTCAAAAGGGTGGTAACCCTTCGGCTTTCCCCTTCTACACTTTTGGGTCCGCCCCTCTGAAGTGTTATCTTTCATCCGCGGTCTGTGGGTTGTCTGATGTTTTTCCACCTTCTATCCGTCATCCTTCCGTGCTTCCAGGTCTGCCCCTCTGGAGTGTTGTCTTTCATCTGCTATCCACCAACTGTCCCCTATCCTTCAGCCTTCTGTCTGTTGTCCTTCCGCACTTTCGGGTTCACCCCTCTGAAGTGTTATCTTTCGTCTGTCGGTTGCCCACTGTACTTCTGCCTTCCGTTCGACATCCTTCCGCACTTCCGAGTCTGCCCCTCCAGAGTGCTATCTTTCATCCACCGGCTGCCCATTGTCATTCTACCTTTAATTTTCCATCCTTCCATGCTTCTATTTCTACCCCTCTGAAGTGTTGTCTTTTGTCCGCTATCCGCTGTCCTTTTGTCTTTCGTCTGCTATCCTTCCGCCTTCCATCTGCCATTCTTCTACGCTTTTGGGTCTACCCCTATGGAGTGTTGTCTTTCATTTGTCATCTATCGGTTGTCCATTGTCCTTTCTCCTTCCATTCGCCCTTCTTCCGCACTTCCAGGTCCACCACTCTAGAGTGTTGTCTTTCATCCGCTATCCGTCGGCTATCCGCTGTCCTTCCGCACTTCTGAGTCTGCCCCTCTGGAGTGTTGTATTTCATCCGTCGACTACCCATTGTCAAACCACCTTCCATCCTCCATCCTTTCACACTTCCAGGTCTGCCCCTCCAGAGTGTTGTCTTTAGTCTGCTGACTGCCTATTGTCCTTCCGCCTTTCATTCACCATCCTTCCACCCTTTCGAAATGTTGTCTTTCATATGCCGACTACCCGCTGTCCTTCCGCCTTCCATCCATTGTCCTTCCACACTTCTGGTTCCACCCCTCTAGAGTGTTGTCTTTCATTTTCCATTCGTCGATTGTCTGCTATCCATCTACCTTCCATCTATCATCCTTCCACTCTTCTGGGTCCACCCTTTTGGAGTGTTGTCTTTCCTCTGTCATCCACTGGTTGTCCACTATCCTTCTGCCATCCTTCTGTGCTTTCGAGTCCACCCCTCTAGAGTGTTGTCTTTCGTCCATCGTCTGTAGGCTATTCGCTGTCCTTTTGCCATCCTTTTGCACTTCTAGGTCTACCCCTTGGGAATTTTGTCTATCGTCCACCATCCACTAGTTGTTCGTTGTCTTTTCGCCTTTCGTCTTCCATCCTTTCATGCTTCTCGGTCTACCCCTCCAGAGTGTTGTCCTTCTCCTTCCGTTAACTGGTTGTTTGTTCTCCTTCCATCTTTCATCTACCATCCTTCTGCGCTTTTGGGTCCGTGCCTCTGGAGTGTTTTCTTTCATCTGTCATTCGCCAGTTGTCTGTTGTCCTTCCACCTTCCATTTGCCATCCTTTCGCACTTCCGGGTCTACCCCTCCAGACTATTGTCTTTTGTCCACCGTATGCTTGCTGTCCGCTGTCCTTCCACATTCCGTTCACCGTTCTTCTACACTTCCGGATCCACCCCTCTGGAGTGTTGTATTTTGTTTGTCATCTGCCAACTGTTCGCCGTCCTTCTACCCTAGGGGAATCCAGCACCCTCGAACCCGCAATTATGTTCATGGTCCAAATTAGCTCCAAATATGAATATTATGACCTTTTAATGCTTTGTGTATGTAGGATTTATGAAGCATGATACGGGTACGTTGGGGAGGCCCATTAGGGGAGTTGTCCTACTTTTCACTAGATGATGATGATGATCTCTAAGGAGCAATCCACCCGAATTAGGGGCGACCAATCCATTGATGCCAATTGTCAACGAGCCCTTTTGATCCAATGAAGAATGGTGTAAGTCTATCAAGCAAAGGGAATACTTTGGACAGTTTTAGCTACAATGAAAAGGGAAATCATCAAAAGGACAAAACTGCTATAGCACTTGAGCATTAGATGACAAAACAGGGAAAAGACAAAAGATGTATTTTAAATTGTTGAATATTGAGGGGTAGGTGAAACCCTAATGTAAACAAATCTGGGCCATTCAATGTAATTCAATCCTATCCATTCATTTGAGCTTCGGAAAACTACAAATAGGGGCTTGCCCCTCATTTGTTAAGGGTTGGAGAGTTGGAGTAAAAAACATTTGTAGCAATAGAAGACAACATTGCATGATTTTATGGATGTCCTCTTTGATTTTGCTCAACTTGCATGCATGGTTCTACCTTCCATGTTAGTTTAGTTGTTAGTTTCTTGGATGCAAGTGGTGATAGTGATTGTTGTTTCAGTATTTGATGAATTTCCAGTCATGTTTTTTGTGTTTCATTGATGATGAATCACTTTGCAAAGCTAGTCTAAGCTCCCTTCTTTTACTGCTGCAACTTAGTTTGATTGCATGTGCATGATGTGTGTGTGTAATCTAAAAATTTGCAGTCTTTTGAAGATGGCACTAGTTTTGTGTAACTATAAGATCCTCTTGGCCAAGCAAGATCTAGTTTAGGGAGTTTGTCTACTGTAGTATCCCCATGATCATTGTTCATTCGTAGTTTCAAATCCAAGAACTTCCTCTCTTCCCTGCCCTTTTTCTTTTTTTTTTGATAAGTAACCTTAGGCAATGTTCATTGCACGTTGTAAAGCTAAATCCAACGATAAAATGGAGTTCAAGATTGATGTTTGAACTTGTAGCAAACATACAACAACTCTCCCATCCTAAAACCTCCATTTGCAGATCCAACTTCCCCACTTTGTAACTCATCTGTAAGTCTGCCTTGTGATTCCAGCAAGTCACATGAAGCAACTAAGATATTCCAAGCACTGTCAAGACCGGACATTAGAGACCTTGGGATAGTGTTCTGCAATCTGATTGTGGAAGATTGTCTTTCAAGAGAAGTGATGCACCTATGCATTACCTGTGTTGAGAAGTGCATAAAAAACACATCAACACAAATCTTTAAAAATTTAATAAATGTCAAAATAAAATAAATTCAAAAACATAGAATTTCAAAACATAAAATTGCAAACCATTTGATTAGCATGTATGACTGTATTTGCATTATTTCCCTTTAAATTTTTTTAGGTGTTTTATGTTTGTATGAGATGAAAGAAGATTATTTTGGGCAGATGAAAATTTTCAAGGGACTAAAAAAGTATCCGTATGAAAAAAAAAGGCGATATGTTCAAGGCAGAGTCAAAAAATAATAATGGATTATCAAGAATATATGTATTTAGCATCTAGTTATGTCCTTCAAGTGTGAGGGAAATGATGGTGGATTACTGTTAATTGGAAAAAATTGCTCAACAACATTCAAAAGTTAAATTTAGATGAACAAGAAGTCCATTTGACTCCCATCCCAACACTCACTACACATCCACGGACAATTCAAAACCAAATCCACCAATGAAAAAGGGAAGCAAAATGTGTCCAACAATATGAGGATGTAAAACTTATGGCACAAGATAAAACCAGGTCAAAATGACGAAATGTTTGGGAACAGCTGAGGAAACTTAAAACCAAATTCGTGTGAAATACAGAGGAATGGGGAGACGGTTAGTGGGGGCATACACGACGGCTCAAGCTTACAATTTTCCTCAAAATCTATCTCACCATGTGATCATCCACATGGCTAACTTCTTTCCTCGGGAGTTCCAAGTGTTTGCAAACTCTTCTCGCCTCACCTTTTAACGAGATTTTCAATATCATTTTATCATACTGCACAGTGATCAATTCTCTCTAAGGTGAAAACAGGAGTAGGATTATAACATAGTCATGGTGGAAGCATAGCAAGTTTATCCAATGAAAAATAATGCAGAGAACTACGTGTCAAAAATCCCACCACCCAGTGCTCCTCTGGTTCCCAAATCGACCTCTCTGTCTGCAAAAGCAGAACCTTACGCTAACCCAGGCCAATTTATGCACACTCAATTCCCCACACAGAAGGCCCCCAAATATTACTCCCACCTTTTTAAGCGTTGCAACAATTTCTATGTCTCTGTATTTTCAACCCTAACAAAATCAAACTTTAAAAATTTGAGGGATAGTACATGTCGATGTGCCCAAGTTTTGTATGCACACTTAAGTAAGCATCTAAAAATATTAAATAGAAGAGAGTATTAATTAGTACCAAATATTTAAGCCACTAACAATCAAGTTTTTTGTTAGCCAAATGAGCTAACAATAACTCATCTGAATGTTGTGAAATCCTTTGGATATAATTTCGAGAGTTCTCCTAGACCTGCAACTAAATCATGGTCATGCACTTGGTCAGCCCTAAACACTGAACCTTGATTTACCCTTGCATACTCATCCTGCTGATTTTGAAAATAGTTAAGTCCCATCATTTCTTGTGAATGTGGGGTTGAGGCTGATCCATCCATTACGTATGTGCGATCAAGAGTGTTTTTTGCAGAGATTTGAGTAGATGAGTCTTGAAGTTGTGTAGTGGGAGGGATAAACAATTCTTGGGTATTGCTATGAAACACACTTTGTCTCGAAGACCATGCAAATGCATTTTGACAGGAATGATTGTGCTCTGCAGTGTATGTGATGACAAGTAGAGTGGGATTTGCATGGCTTCACTCAATTGCTTCCTAGTCGAACACCCCTTTGAACTTTTACACCTGTAGCAACCCCTGTTCAACTATATAACCCATGAGAAAAAAACTATAAACCAATTGCTAGTAACTATTTAAATATATATATATATATATATATATATATATATATATATATATATATATATATATATATATATATACAAGGTGTTTTATTTTCCCTCACAATGATGAGAATTTTAGTCTATCTCAATATATATTTAAAATGTATAAGTCTAAGTAATTTTTTCTTATGTCTTAGTGAATGTATGTGTAGGAAGTTGTTATTTATGTGAGGCGTGTTATGAGAGAAAGTTGTGTAAGTAATTTGTTCCTTTGACTTTCGTATAAAGTCATGCTCATTATTTGACAATACTCTCCTAAAAGATAAAGGCAAAACTGATATGAGTTGAAATGGGCCATTGAAATGTTCAACAAACAAGGCAACTCATTTTCATTGCCCATGTGGCAGAATTTGTCAATCGTAATTTTCAAAAAAGTTTGTTAAAGTCTACTAACAAATGCCTAAAGCAACTATTCAAATTTGACTTGTTTGTTTCTGCGGCTTCCCGTGTAATTGAATACACACACAAAACAAACTAGTCAAGCACGAGCACTGAATTCAAACCTCTGTCTTCTCAAATCAGATCCATTCTCCAAGAAATGAAGATATCAAGATCCTCCCCATCTAGCGATCAAGATCTTCCCCATCTCCCCACAAAGCTACCACTATAGACTTACCATCCAAAGTTGTTGAACTTAAAAGATCTCTTAAGATTGGCTACCTCCAAGTCGAGCTTACCTTTGTCTTTAGATATCTCTAAGGGGGGCTTGGAGGGGAGACTACCAAGGACCTTGATCAAGAATTATCTTCCAAAGAAGAAGAAGAATAAGGTGATGAGCTAGCCTTCAACCAAATCTTAAAGATCTCCCAATCCCCATGAAAAAAAACCAAGGTATTGTCCTTCATAATGAAGGGACAAGAAAAAGGATATTGAGAAGGCCCAAGAGTAGAGAATAGTAGAAAATAAATTAATGTTAGAAAACTACCCAAGGTGGTGTGAAATTCTCCCCATAGGAATTGTGAAGCTCATTTATTGGAATATTAGGGTCCACAATGCCCTTAACAAAAGATGGCTTCTCATGCATCAACTAAAAGGTTTTCAAGGAGAAACCATTATTTTGCAGGAAACAAATTTGGTTGCCTAGGAAACCAACACTTGGGTTGAGGATAAATGGAAAAAAAAATATATTTGTGGATCTAAATGGGGCTTTAGAGGGAGTTGGTATCTATGGTCCCCCTCTGTGACATCAATCACACATGTTTCAAATGAGCCTAATCCAGTCTATATATTGGATCGCTGCCCTTTTACTTTCTGTACACAACTTCACTTGCTTCATCCAACTCGGGATTATAATTTATTTCCCTTCTCCTTTCCTTTCCTGTGCATGCTATTCTCCCTCTACTTTAGAGGCAATAAATATAGTTAACATCTTCCAAAATCTCTTCTTCCCAGGTTGATCCAATTCTATTTTAGAGGCAATGAGGAGAAGTATTTGTATGGTGAACATATTGATGACGGTGTTGCTTCTCATAACTATAGTTTACAATATTGAAAGTGCAGATGCACGTAGAATCCACAACCACAAATTTTCAGGTAGAGTCGTTCATGCCAAAGAGGAACACCCTAAAATTAAGAGACATGTGGAAGAATCAGGGGTAGAGTTGAACATACAACTGGACCGGCGCCTATCAAGATCTAAGCATAGCCCAGCAGTTGGTCACATGCAACTCACACAACCTCACTAGAAAACCAATACATTGAAGAACAAACTGCCTTCTAGGCCAAGTCCAGGAGTTGATCATGCATATATCAATGATGGTGGTGTTAAGAGTAGTTGGAGATCAGGAAGCATATTGAAGACCAAACTACCCTCTGGGCCAAGTCATGGGATAGGCCACTAAGAAATAACACTGGTCAAGTAGTCACTATATTGTAATATAAACTTCTTTCTCCTACAAAAATATTGGATTTTTCTCAGTCAATTGCCTATGGTTTCGAATCATCCATCAAAAAATTCATGGCAACGTCCAAGGCATCCCCTGATCAAGATAGATGATGTTTGTATTACGAAATACGAGCAGCTGCAATGGAGGCAAAGCATGCACAGATATGTTCTATAAATTTGTATGGGAGTTATCGAAGCCCTTGCCATAAAGATGTAGATACGGATATGACGTTGAGGTTTGAGAAGATGAAACCATTGTTGGGTGTTTGTATGTGTGTTCAGATACAAGCTGCGTAGAAGGAAATGTATCGATAAATTATGTGTCAATTCGAGGCAATATTAAGAAACACCCAAGGTAGATATGATTGCACCATTTTCTATTTAATTTTGACTGAATTATAGGTATGAGAATTTTAAAGAGATTTATACAAACATGTATTATATATATAAAAATATTTTGTTATAGATATTTTAGAAAATTATGTTAGAAAAGAATTTAGCTTAAAGAAGAATCAATATATTCTTATAATTTGGATTACAATATATTCATTTTCTATTTTAATCATAAACTAGATCTAGAAAATTTATGACATCATACTTGCCACAAAATATAAGTATTGTACCATCTCTATTTCAATCATCTATAAAATGACAAATTTCAAAAACATAATTCTCATAACCATATGCAAATAAAATGGGAAAACAAGTTATCCAAAGCCTAGTGCATCAATTTGAGTGCTCATTTCATAACGAATCAATATTCCTAATAAAAAAATGTAACTCCCCATGTTATAGCCATCCACCAAACATAAGCACTCTATTTTGGATTTATCCCTCTAGAAATATGTTCTAAGGCTCCCCATGTTATAGCCATCCACCAAACATAAGCACTCTATTTTGGACTTATCCCTCTAGAAAGATGTTCTAAGGAAGGTCCCTCCTACACCGCAAATGATTCAAACCTTCAAGAAGGGTGTTCAGGACATGCAGAACCTGGAGGCTGATACCAAATCTATTCTGAAGACTCTAGGTTAGTTGTGGCTAGTCTTTTTGTTGGCTTTTTGGCTAGTTTTTTGTCTGACCCTCCAGGTCTTTTGCGAGTGGCTGCTGCTCTTTCCTGTTTTTTCTTTTTGTGCAGCCTATTTTTTCTGTTGGATTTTTTAGTCCTTTCTCTTTTGTTGTAAAATTGGTGGTTTCGGGTCCCTATAAAACCCGTTTTACCCTTTATCAAAAACTTACATATCACATGCATTTGTCAAAATTCATACATGAATTTTACTAGTTTTGTTTGTAGCTATCTCTTACATGGGCCTACACATCATAGATATTTTTACATGTCTTATATGAAATTAAATATTTCTTACAACTAGTTATGACATTATTCATTTTACATATGACATATAGTATGTGATCTCAAGTGGGATACCCTTTCTCAAGCAACTATATTTAAATTATAAAATATTAAAAGAATATAAATGTTAGGAATATATTAAAGTGGGATGAATGATTGATAATTGGTTATGTCAACATCTCTATATGGGTAACCTTACTTGGCCCTATCTATATCTATTAAAATGATTTGAGTTCCTAACGAACTTGGATTGAGTAAGAGCTATTGTGTAGATATCATGAAGTTAGCCAATTGAGTTTAGATTGGTCCACCATGCTATAATACATTGTGATAGATAACATACCTACCACATCAAATCCACATCAAGATTCACCAAGCAATACCCAAATTACTTTATGATCCCAAGGAGGGATCATTAGGATAACACCCATATAAACTATATACTTATATTTGTCACCCACCCAAATCCCTATTGCCATTGTTAGTGTTGGTTCCCTTTGTGTGGTCAAAAATAATATGCGTAAATGAATTGAAATAAAATACTATTTAAGCACACCGATAAGACATTGTATCAAAACAGAGCAAAAGAAGTAAGTAAATGCAAACTCAGTATTCTGCTTCGATTGTCGTCCTATCGTCCTCTATTTTTAGTGTTTTTGTCGATTCCAACTTTTGTTCTCAGATTGTAGGCTAGGCTCAACAAACTGTGTTTCTAAAGAATGAGATTCAAAGATGATGCATGATGCAAGATTTAAGCTATGATATGGAATAAGACTAATATGCTTGAAATAACCATGATGCTATGATAAATGAATACTAAATGAATTAAATGCATGAACTCTAATTAATTGCCTATTACCAATGCTTGGATTCACACAGGTATTTATAGAGTTTTTCGAATGATTTTGATTGGCTGTCTTGATTAACGGTTGTGATAATTCCTGGCAGATCGAATGGTTAAAGAAGGATGAAATTGAAGAGAAAATAGAAGAAACCTAAAAACAAGATTTTTCTATTTTTATGAAAGAGGAAAAGATAAGAAGATAAGAAATCATCTTTCTTTAAAAGAATAAAAAAAGATTTAAAAGCTGATAAATAATGAATTACAAATTCAATTATTTATTTGTGGATGAAATTAAGCTTTTTCTTAATTAAATGAAATATTTAATTAAGCTTTTAAAGCAGAAGAAAGTTTGTGATAAGAATAAAGCTTTAATTAGGGTTTTTGAAGAAAGCAGAAGATCTCATATTTAAATAAAATATTTAATTATGATATGAGAAGAAAACAGAAGATAATAAAATATCTAGTTGTGATTTTTAGAAAGAAAGCATAAGATCTTTAATTAAATAAGATTTATTTAATTAAATCACATTTATGAAATTAATTAAATGAAACATTTAATTAATTAGAAGAAGAAATTAAAATATAATAAAGAGAAATATTTAAACTTAATTAAATCAAAAGATTTAATTTAAATTCAAACAATGATAATTAATTTAAATAAATAAAATGTATTTATTTAATTAATTAAGTGGACATATGAGAAAAATAAATAAAAATAATTAAATAAAATAAATTTATTTAATTACAAAAGAAGAATAAGATGAATGAACAATATAATTAAATTAATTAAATTTAATCATATGTAGAGGACTTTAGAAAACTAATTAAATAATAAATATTTAATTAATTGCCAGGATTATAGACATGACCATTTTTATGCGTATACATTTTGCCCCTCTTTGAAGTGATGTGTGAAACACATTGCTTCAAAGAAAATAAAAAAATTTGCCCCTGATATGTTTCTAATTTTTGATGTCGATGATGCCCCCTCGAGAGGTAAATCATGGAAGAAGAGGTTGATAGTGATAGGGGAACAATGATTTAGCTCCCAATAGATGCTGATTATGAAGGCCCAATGAAAAATAATATGCCATTAATTTCCACCCGAAAAGACCCTTATAAGGTAAAAGGGGTAAAATGAAGTGTCATTTTCACCTTGCTGCTACAGTAAAAAGTGAGCTCTGATAGTGACTTGGCGAGATGGAGATCCCAGTGCACAGTTATAGATTCGAGCGAGCGCGCCGATACCAAAGACCAGCTGCGTATGGACCACCGGTGAGTGATTCCAACCGTTTATGTTGTCAAATTTTGCATTTTAGATCGCGTTTTGAATTGTTTTAAATCGGATTGCATTTTTTTTGCACGTTTTAGTGCATATAGGAAAAGTTTTAGCGCATTCGACAAATTCTTTAGCGCATATAGGAAATTCTGTAGCGTATATAGGAATAGGATGAAAACTGATCCTTTAGCGCATTCGATAGATAGAGTTGCGCATCTAGGGCAAGATCGACTAGATTGATTCATGTAGCGCATCCAGGGCACAAAATTGCACATATAGGAATAAGGTCCAAAATTGATAGAGTTGCGCATATGGGAGTTAGAGTAACGCATCCACGGGATAAAATAGCGCATTTGGAGTTTTAGCGCATCGAGGAAACAGTTTAGCGCATCTGGGTTTTAGCGCATATGGGCAACAGAATTGCGCATTTAGGAAATTTTGCACAAAACGCTTGTGTGAGGAAAAATGATGATTTAAATTGTTTCCTTAGTCAACAGATAGATGAATTGTAATACCATCATGTAGATATGATAGAAAATTTGATAGAGAACTTGATAACTTTGCTTCCACAATAGAAAACAAAGAGTAGACAGCTGATAACTTCGTGACGAACAACAAAGAGTAAAATGATTGACTGATTGATTTGTGTTTGATAACTTTGCTTCTCGCGATTGAAAAATAAAGAGTAGATGTTTGATAAATTTGTATTCTGTGATAGAAATCAAATAGTAAAAATGAGGATATAAATTTGCATTCTTGAATGAAGTACAAATAGAAAATGATTTGTGTGTTGATAAATTTGCTTTCCTGAAAGAGAAAAACAAATAGTAAATGATGATGGGGTAGATTGATTTGACAGTCAGATAGATTGTTGTAGCACTTGATATGGATCATTGATAGGATTGCGTGATTGTGTTGATATGGGTCATAGAGATGTTTTGTTGGCTAGATAGATCACATGATATGAGTTTGATTTGATGTGGATTTGTGATGATCAAACAAAATAGGAGGCTTTTAAAAGCCTCCAGATTAGAGAGTGGTTCCCACTATGTTGGGAGCGGATAGGAGAGATAACCCCTACCGAGTTACAGTTGATATCAGATTGTGGATTGGGACCATTGTTGGCCATGCCGCAAGGTATTCGGGCCAACAGGGGGTTATTGACCGCTTTGGCAGAGAGATGGCATTCGGAGCATAACACCTTTCACCTACCGACGGGTGAGATGAGTGTGACACCCGAGGATGTATACAGGATTCTTTAGATCTTGGTTGTTGGTGCCCTTGTGGTTTATGACCACAAGGAGATTGGTGGTACCGAGGCGTTACAGTGGATTTGTGGCGATCTGAGCATATATGGTTATTGGATAGACTGGGAGGATTTTAGCAGGTATCCCGCTCTAGTTGCTGTGTTGGCTGCATTTGTCGGAGGCTTCCTTGGACCGGACCATCGATCGAAGGGATTCGTAGTTGGTTGGGGGAGGATGCTGGAGTGGATGATTACACAGCCATAGAGGTTTTCCTGGGGGAGTTGTGTATTGGCCGACCTGTACCACGATCTCCATCAAATTGTATATAGAGGATCCACGAGTTTGGCGAGTGGAGTGACGCTACTACAGATCTGGGCGTGGGAGCACATTGCAGTCATGAGACCACTTTGCACGAGAGATAGGCCAGCGGGGAGGCCCTATGTATATGCATATTCTGGTGCAGTTGTCTAGTAGAAGCTGGGCAAGGTAGAGTATTGGCGGCGGGTTTTGGATGATATTGATGTAGTGGTATGGAGACCATACACAGATTGTGAGGCATGGGTGACAGATCATTTAGAGATGCCTTTTATCTACAAGTCCTTAGACAGTTTGGATTCACACAGGGGATGCCCCAGGGCGTTGCTCATTATGGGCGGCTCAAGGGGGATCCAGGATGGGGACCGTGCATTGGATACCAGGCAGCTTATACAGAGTATTCCACCTTACAGCCTGAGGTATGGACTGACAGGCCAGAGGTACAGGATGCAGGGATGATGGATGATTACACACAGTATTTTCATACGCATCCATTTCCACTGTTTACAGTGCTAGATGAGCCTCGGGCAATCAAGGTAGCACCACAGCTAGAAGCAGGGATATAGGGGGATGTGGCCGGTGGGGAGCAGGCTATGGGCGGAGGAGAGGAGGGAGAGGAGAGCGGAGATGGGGAGGAGGAGGACAGTTCGGATGATGGGGATGATGGGGGGGATGATGGAGATGAGGAGAGACAACAAAGGTTGGACAGCCTAGGCAGAGCACAGATTCTTCGACGAGCTAGATCCGATGGCAGACCTCGGACCGTGATTAGGGTGTCATCCTCTTCTCAGCAGGCACAGATAGATGCATTGTAGGGTCAGGTGCAGACCTTTCAGGGGTAGCAGGCATAGCTACAGAGTCAGTTAGCTCAGGCTTAGAGTGTTATAGTGTAGTTACAGGAATAGCTTACATAGGTACAGGCACAGGCACAGGCACAGGTATAGGTACAGATGCCCGCCCCTGATTCCCAGGTGACACAGTTGGTAGCAGAGAGGGATGCCCTTAGACGGCGGGCACTGGAGGCCGAGGGTGTGGCTCAGAGGCTTATGGGTACCGTAGAGAGTACCTCATTATGGGAGGCCATTGCAGATGGATTTGAGGCAGCCAGAGAGGCCAAGTATTACAGAGTTCAATATGAGGAGTTGTGTCCTCCAGAGCATCGAGAGCCTTACCCCCGATCTCACAATAGGACGAGGACCTGATCACGGACATCGAGACATGGCAGAGAGGTTACAGGGCCTCGACAGGATCATGATGCAGGGACTAGTGGCAGGCCGCCTCCTTCTGGACCAGCTCCTTCAGGGGCATCCACCAGTTAGCCGTTTGGGACCGATTTATTATGTATATTGAGTTTTGATCATGTCTCATGTATTAAGTTTTGAACTTTTTAGTTTCATTGGACATTGGACACTTGTATTATTTTGATGAGCGATGATATGCAGCGGCGATGGTATTGATGATGATATGTTTGTGCATTTTGTGATGTGATATGGATGTTATATGTATGATATGAGATGGATTTTGATATGTTTTTGTTATTGTTACGGACTAATCTTATGATGCAGGATGATTTAATGATATGATGTAAATGGATGATTTATGATGTAGGTGCAATGATTTGCAATGATGTATATATGAATTTGTTGATTTGTGAATTTATGTAGCAAATGCATAGGTGAATAATATGAATGTGATACTAATGATGATAATGATATATGTGGTAATGGTAATGTGATGATAATGAGATGATGATGACAAATAACAAATGGTAATAATAATGATAATGATAAATGATAGTGATGATAATGAAAACGAATGAATGACATGGTAAAATTGATGATGATAAAAAAATGAATGAATGACATGGAAAATTGATGATGATAAAAATGAAGATGAAATGAATAAAATGAATGAAATGATACACGATAAATGAGAATGATAATGATAAAAATGAAGTAATAAAAGGAATGAACAGATGAATGATAATGAAATGATAAATGATAGTGATAAAAATGAATGAACTGATGAATGATAAATGAGAATGAAATGATAAAGATGAAGTGATCAAATGAATAAATGGATGAATGATAAATGGTAATGAAGGATAAATGATAATGATAACAATAAAGAATAAATGATAATGATAAAAAATGAATGAATGAGAAATGAGAATGATAATGAATGATAATGAATAATGAAATATAAATGATAAAATGATAATGAAGGATAAATGATGAGGATGAAAAGAGAATAAATGAGATGTCCAAATGTCCTCCACAAAGAGTTCAAAACTACATGACAACTGTTAATTCCTTCATTCAGCCTTTCAAAACACTGATGTGAATCCAATATGCAGATATGTGCAATGATCTAACAAATATGCAACTAAATGATACTAACCAGTTTGTTGAGCCTGTTATAAGCCTTCTTGAATCATCATAGAACGTTTTAAAATGTTGGAAGTATGTACAAGCATCAGAGGGGAAATTAGTGCCAATGATGACCAGAGTACAACTTTCATGATTTTTGATATAGCAAACGAACACAAGCATCGAGGTATAATTAAACCGAGATGACCTGAGCATTTCTTGCATAAATAGACAAAGATTAACCACCCTTCTGATGCAAATGTGGAACTGTCATCGATGATATTGCTTTAGTCATCACATCCTGTGACATATTTGCATCAGATTGACCATTAATCTCAAGACAGCAGACAAAGAAAAATCATTCTCGTTCCTTGCCACTCTAGTTCAATACATCATTGAGTGTGCTCCAGAGTAATGATATCAAAAATCAAACAACTTTTGGGCAAACATGTAATACTGTTATTTCATACATTATTCAGATTTTTGGATCATCCAATTAGACAATGATATGGTATCTGCCAAAAAGTGTTTCATGAGAAGGTTTGATGATCGAAGAATGTTTTACGTGAGTTGATTGTTAGCATGATCGGATTCTATGTCATAGTCTAGCTGTTTTAGTATGCTCTGAAAGTTAAGTGCCCCCAGTTAATTTTTTGCCCTGTTTATTGACACAACTTGTGGAAAGGAATATGTACAATAGTCAAGCCGTGGTAAGACATTGTATCACTCTAGGCAAAATGACGGTAGGATGATGCGATTATAACCCTAAGATGCAGAAAAGGATGTGGAAAGAAGAAAAGCTAAAAAGCCAAAGTGCAAAACAAGAACTAATAGAGGGAGAGGTACATATAGTGTCTGTTTTCCAAATTTTCACCTTCTGTATTTATTGCATTTTTTTGATTTCTTTTTTATTTTTTTGTATTTTTCTGATTTCTTTTTTATTTTTTTGTATTTTTCTAATTTCTTTTGTATATTTTCACTGTTTTTGAATTTATTTCTTTCTTTTTTAGGACTTTTTCTGCTGTTTTTGGATTTCTTCAGGACTTTTTCTGTTTTTGTACTTCTTCAGGACTTTTTCCGCTATTTTTGTATTTCTTCAGGACTTTTTCTGCTGTTTTGGATTTCTTCAGGACTTTTTCTGCTGTTTTTGGATTTCTTCAAGACTTTTTCTGCTGTTTTTGGATTTCTTCAGGGACTTTTTCTGACTTAAACATAATATTTCTTAAGATGCATACTGTTGATAGGTTCATCAAACAGGTCTCCTTCTGGTGTTGATAACTTGTATGCTCGAACCGTAGACTGCAATAACCACATAAGGGCCTAGCCAATTTGGTTCAAACTTTCCTTTCTTTTCTCTATCTTGCTAATTTCGTGGATTTTCTTTCAGGACTAGATCCCCTACCTGAAAGGTATGTGGCTTTACTTTATGATTATAGCTGCGAGACATCATCTGTTGATATGCTTTCAAATGGTCAGCTACTCTCTGTCGCTTTTCATCTAGAAGTTCTAACTCTTGTAGTCGAGAAACTCTGTATTCATCATCTGTTATGAGACCTTTCAGTGATACTCTTAGTGATGGTATTTCAACCTCTAAAGGCAATATGGCTTCTGCTCCATAGACAAGGGAAAAGGGTGTTGCTCTTATTGGTGTTTGGACACTAGTTCTATAAGCCCACAAGGCAGGATTGAGTTGAACATGCCAATCTTTCCCTGAATCATTTACTGTCTTCTTCAAAATCTTTAGTATAGTCTTGTTTGAGGCCTCTGTTTGACTATTCCCTTGTGGATAGTAAGGTGTTGAATATCTATGCTGAATATGGAATCTTTCACAAAGTTCATCAACATCCTGATTCTTGAAAGGTCAACCATTATCTGTAATAATGGCATTAGGAATACCATATCGAAAAATAATGTAGTTGAGGATGAAGGATGAAATCTGCTTTCCAGTGACTTTAGATAGAGGTACTGCCTCAATCCACTTAGTGAAATATTCTGTCGCCGTGATGATGAACTTATGCCCATTTGAGGATGAAGGATGAATTTTCCCTACTAGATCTAACCCCCATTGAGAGAATGCCCAGGTTGGTGTGAATGAGTGAAGTTCTTGTGCAGGAGCATGAATAAGATTCCCATGAATCTAACATTTTGAGTAGGTTTTAACAAAAGTGAATGATTCCCTCTCCATTGTAGGCCAGTAGTAACCCATTCTAATCAATTTCTTGCATAAGGTTAGTCCACTTGAATGAGTACCACAAATGCCCCCATGAACTTCTTGTAAAGCTTTATCGGATTTGTCACATTCAAGACATCGAAGTAAAGTACCATCAAGACCATGGCGATAAAGGGTATCAGCGATAAGGGTATATCGAGAGGATTGTCAGATAAAGTTACGTTTTTGGTTGCGAGATAAGTCTGGTGGTAAAGTGTCATCTTTTAGGTAGGCATAAATCTTACCATACCAGGGTGAATCGGATCCTACCAGGTGGTAGATGATTTGGCTTTTGGGTGTGTCATAAGCAGGTGTAAATAATTGTTCCACTAGAAATTCATAGCGAGTATATTTTTCTGGGAGTTGTACCAATGATGCAATCATAGCCATAGCGTCAGCTACTTTGTTATCAATCCTTGGAATTTGTGTGAACTGAATGTCCACAAAGTACTTTTTGAAGTCATCAATCATCTTCTTGTATGGCAACAACTTGTCATCTTTATTCTGATAATCATCATTGATTTGATTAATAACTAGTTGTGAGTCACCATAAACTTGTAGTTCGGTAATCCTCCATTCCAATGTGGTCTTTAGTCCAGTGATGAGTGCTTCATATTCGGCTATGTTATTGGTGCATGGAAACATTAGCCTATATGACCAAGGAATGGTATGTCCTTGAGGGGTGACAAAGAGAATGCCTACCCCCGATCCATGTTGAGTAAAAGAACCATCAAAGTATAAGGACCATAGCTGCTTAGAGTCTACCATGAAAACATTAGCATCTAGAAACTCGATGTGTAAGGGGCGCTCTGCTTCTAGAGGAGCGTCTGCTAGTTGTTCAGCAATAACTTGTCCCTTGATTGCTTTACGATCAACATATTGGATGTCAAACTCACTCAAAATCATGACCCATTTTGCTAACCTTCCTGTTAGTGATGCTTTACTTAGTAGATACTTGAGTGGATCAATTTTTGAAATAAGATTGATTGTATGAGTTAGCATGTAATGTCTGAATTTTTGTGAGGTAAAAACTACTGCTAAACAAGCCTTCTTAATGAAAGTGTAGTTAAGTTCATGACTTGTCAGTGTTTTGCTAATGTAATAGATTGCACGTTCCTTCCCTTCATGGTCTTCTTGTGCTAATAATGCCCCCAAGGATGTCTCAGTTGCGGCAATATACAAGATCAATGGTTTGTCCGGATTCGGTGGGACGAGAACTGGTGGATTCATCAGGTACTACTTGATTTGTTGAAATGCCATTTCACATTTGTCATCCCAACTAAAAGGAACATTCTTATGCATGAGATGTGTGAACGGTAGACTTTTGTCGGCCAATTGTGCAATGAATCTTCTGATGGATTGAAGTCGCCCTTGTAATGATCTCAATTGACTGATGTTCTTTGGGGGAGGCATCTCCATGATCACCTGAACTTTAGCAGGATCTACTTCAATTCCCTTTTCTGAAATAATATAACCTAAAAGTTTTCCCGATGTGACCCCAAAAACACATTTCTTAGGATTTAGGCGAACTTTGAATTTTTCCAATCTAGTAAATATCTTAGATAGTATCTCCAAGTGTCCTTCTCTAGTGTATGATTTGGCCAATATGTCATCCATATAATCTTCCATGAATGTGTGCATCATGTCATGAAAGATCATAGTCATGGCTCTTTGATATGTTGCCCCAGCATTCTTTAGACCAAAAGGCATGAAATTCCAACAGTATGTTCCCCACAGACAAGTGAAAGCTATTTTCTCTTGGTCTTCTGGTGCAATCTTGATTTGGTTGTAACCAGAGAAACCATCCATTAATGAATACATGGCATGGCCAGCTATTAAATCAACTATAGTGTCAATATTTGGAAGCAGAAAGTCATCCTTAGGGCAAGCTTTGTTAAGATCTCTGAAATCAGTGCATACTCTAATGCGTGTATTTGGCTTTGCTACTGGTACAATATTGGAGATCCATTCTGCATAGGAAATTGATCTTATAAAGCCTGCATCGAGGAGCTTCTTAAGTTCTTCCTTAACTAGTAGTGCTACATGAGGATTCATCTTTCTGAGTTTTTATTTTACTGGTTTAGCTCCTGGTTTGATAGACAAATGATGCATTATGAGATTAGGGTCAAGACCTGGCATGTCTGCATATGACCAAGCAAAATTAATTTGATTTTCTTTGAGAAAATTCATGAACTCTGGGATTTCTTTATCTATCATTGATTCAGCTAGCTGTAGAATCCTTGGTTTAGCTGTAGTTGAAATATTGATTTCCTTTGTAGGCTCGATCAAGATGGGCGATCGCTCATGATAGTGCTCTGGGAGAGTGTCAAGTTTCCCATCAGTTGGTGCCTTAAAAAAGTTTTCACCATCTGATACGCTCTTTATTTTATCTTTTGTTTGATCTAGTACTGCCAGATTCTGGTTTTCACCACTAGATCATTTTTCTTTATTTTCATTTTTGTAGCTAGGAGACTTGACACTCTCCTGATTAAAGACTTCATACCGAAAATTGCTAGTGGAACAATTATTTACATCATCTGCGGAAAGGAAGTTTATGATAGCTTCATCATTTGGAAAAATAGGTATATCAATAGGTTCAGTTAGATCCCAGTCAATGAGATCAGGATGGATTAAAGGTAACAAGTCATTTGGTCATGTGAAATCGGCGATGGTTAGGGTCAAGACAGAGTTATCGGTAGGATCCGAGGTATGAGGTAGGTCAATGATGATACTATTCTCCTGATAGTCTTGTTCATTAAAATTCGACTCAGTATCACTAGACTCATAGTTGCGTTGTGGTTCAGATTCTTGTGGTCGGGACCCTGAACCTTCTCCTTTGATTAAAGTGGGCATATACTTGTGTATGACATCTACCTCTTTGTCTCTCCAAAATTCATCATCATGGATGGTATCCCATTCATATTCAGCAGAATCTGTATCAGAGTTATTTTTTATGAAATTTAGGATTGATGCCAAACATGTCTCTTTCTTATCGGAACCTTCTTGCAGTGTAAAAACATTACCTTGTGATTGTTTGGATGGGGTAGCCTCATAGCCTAGTCCCGTTTTATCATATGCAGCAAACCTTGGGAGATGGATAGGCTCAACTACGCCTTATTTTCTTTTTCCAAGAGGACCATTGTCATATCCAATCTTTTGCATGATGGAATATCCTTTCCCATATCTGTTAGTTGGTAAGGTGACATTTAGAACTGTTTCATCTTCATCCTTATAAAGCCAATTCAGAATTGCTGTATCTTCAAGATCCCCCATAGGGAATTTCTCTTTGATAAATTGTCCATTGAACTTGGTAGTTGGTTCTGTTTGTAGTTGTACTGATGTTGATGCTACTGATATCTGTTGTGTAATAGAAGGTTGTCCATGTGATCGAGGTGATGTAGGTAGATTAGCAAGACAAAGAGAATATTCCCCAACTCCACTTTCCTTAAACTGCAGTTTCTTGTCAAAGCTTCTAGCTAATTGACTGATGTGTGGATCATTCTTAGGAGAAGTATTAGCAAGTGCTTCTCGATTGTTTGGAACCAAAGTATCCTGATGAGCTTTGATGTTGGCACAAGTTTGGGTGTTTGAATTATCAGCTGGTATAGTGATTTCCTATCTGTCATATGGAAACTTAAGACATTGATGGTAAGTGGATGGAACAGCTTGCATTTCATGAATCCAAGGATGACCCAACAAGATATTGTATGCAAGATCCTGGTCTAGAACTTGACAAAAGATATTTTTGATAACAGGTCTCACTCTGATTGGTAGCATGATTAGACCTTTAGACGTTCTTTCCTCATCATCATAGGCTTTTATAGTAATCTTCCTTCTAGGATCAATGGAGTCTTTTGAAAATCCTAAAGCTTGAACCACCTTCAAGGTACATATATTTAAACCGGCCCCTCCATCTATTAGGACACGTTTAACACGAAATTGATGGATCATGATCTCTAAGTATAATGATGAATTGTGTGGATGAGTCATGGAAACATCATCTTTGTCAGAGAATGAAAGACATGTGGGTGAGGACAAATGTCCCACCATGGCTTGAAATCGGTTCATATCCAAATCCATGGATACAGTTGTCTCAAAAAGGGCTTTGTCTAAAATTTCCTTATGTGCAGGGGAAATCTTCCGAGGTTCTAAAATGGAGATTTGGGCTAGAGTTTTTTGAAGTTGGTTAACTAAGTCATATTGATGTTGAGGGAAAGTCTCAGTGGATTTCAAAGAGGCACCTTTCAAGACAACTTTAGCTTGTGCTCTCGTTGTGACATTAACATGTCCATTGTCTACTTTCTCCTTGATTTTTATAACGTTGATTTGCTCATCATTTGTATAGAGGTGACAGATTGCATTGCTATCGAGTTGATTCACATTTTTGTCCGAAGACTCTCCCTTTTGATAATTCGGTAAAGGGTTTCGAAATGCTTGGTGATCTGCATTGGATTTTTGTTGTCCTTCTACTGTGATAATTCCCTTGTCAATTAGGTCTTGAATAGCATGCTTGAAAGCTTGGCAGTTGTTTGTACGATGACCTCTGCACCTATGGTAGTCACAAAAATAAGCTTCATTCCATGATGGAGGTTTTACACTAGGTTCATAATTACGTTGCGGTGGTAACATAAGGACATTCTTTTCCATAACCTCTTTGAAAGTAGATTCCAAGGATTGTCCTAGTGGAGTGAAAGTTCTTCTATTAGGGAAAAATGAAAAGCGTTGTGGGTTCGTGTTTGAGGTATTACCTAAAGTGTTGTTGTTGTTGTTGTTCCCATGATAGTTTTGGTTGTTGACTGTCCCCTGATTGTTGTTTGTTGTAGGAGGAAAATTGTTTCCTTGATTTGTGACCGAATTGACATTGTTGTAATTATTGTTTTGAGTAGTATTGGGAGCACTTAGAACAAATGGCTTAGATGTGACATGATTTGCATCTACAACACCATCGTTTATAATGTTTTTGTTGCGAGTCCAAAATTTAGACTTGTCTTGATTGTTGTAATGGTTAGATGAGCTAGGATTGTCCCTGTCAAGTTTTATCGTCCCTCTTTTGACTAAAGCACTTTCGATGGTGATGGCATCTTCAATCAATTTCTCAAAGGAGGGTGGACAATGTAGATTTAAGTGATAGCTCATTTCCAAATTTAGGCTATTGATGAAAGTAACCATTTTTTCCTTTTCAGGAACATGACGGGGATACCTAGCGAACATTCTTCTCCATCTTTGAAGAAAAGTAGTGAAAGGTTCACCAGGTTTTTGTGCAACTTTGCAAAGATCAATCACGGTGATTTGGTGTTGGATGTTGTAGGCGTATTGTGCTATGAACAAGTTGATCAATTCCTCAAATGATTGAACAGGAGGTGTAATCTTGGATAACCATTCCATAGAGTTAACTCCAAGGCTCCGAGGGAACAATCATAATAAATAAGTATCCTCATGGGCGAATTCCAATGTCATGTTTCGAAAGTCTCTAACGTGGTCAATTGGATCCGATTTCCCATTATAACGATCAAATTTGGGAATTTCACAATGTTTAGGAAATGGAATCATGTTGAGATTTCTATCAAAAGGATAAGGACATATGTCATCAAGAGTGTATTTCTTTGTTGTGGTCCCCCCTTGTAACTCTTTGACTTGTCCTTGGAGTGCTTTAAACTGTTGTGTAAGAATTGTAAAATTAGATGGGGATGTTTCTTCTTCTTTGCTTTTTAACTTCTCAGTATCAAAATCCTTAGGCAATTTAGCTCCTTGATCAGCTAAGAAGAGAAAATACTTTTCTTTGTCACGTTGTAGAATCTTTTCAAGAGCTTTAAGAAACTTGGGGTCTTGTTCAGCCTCTCTAATATGAAGTTCTTGCTCATCATCACTATCTATGGGAGTTTTGTTCATGTCTTTGTTCTTATGAAATGGATTTTCCTCTCTATCAGCCATATTGTTGTCATTGAAAAGAGGATTACGACTCACACTAAAAAGAGGACTTTCACGTTCACCTTCTTCTTGAATGTTGTGGGTGGGAGTTTCTTGTTGAGATGTTTCTCCTAGTTTGTTGCCTTGAGATTTTGTAAAAACAGGCATACGTAAGAAATCCTAGGATATGATCGAAGGTTACTGAAGGATTTGACTAGGATGCGTTGAGTATTCAATTGAAGGTTGTGGTATATTCTCAAACTCAAGAGGTTGATCAAGATTGTGATGTTGAGATAATGCTAATCTTTGATAATAAGCTTGAGTAGCCAAAGGTTCCACAGCGTAATCATCAATAAATCCTCTAATGTAGTCTTGGTATCTATGGAGAAATGTGCGATAATGGAGTAAGACGTGTCGACTCATACACAAATTCTCTGCGGTCTAAGGTTTCTTTGTAACTTAAGTTTGTTTTGGGCTTCTTGATCCTATTGAAGACTGATTTCTTGGTGAACTTGGTTGATTTCCACTTTCTCAACATGGGAGAGAAATCTTAGATATTCGGGTCTATGTAAAAATTTTGACAGAAATTCAAAAGCGCTATTATGTTTCTTAAATGCACTGCAGAAAGAGGTATATGCGCTGGAGAAAAAGTCAAATGTGCTACAGAATACCTTAAATGCACAGAAATAAAGCACAGATGCACTAAAACAGTTTTCCTAAATGCGCTAAAAGATGACTCAGATGCGTTGAAACAGCTAGTGGATGCGCCAGAACAGAGTTTATATGCGCTGCAGTTTTTCCTAGATGCGCTAAAATAGTTTTCTAAAGACAGTTTTTGACCAGTTTTGAAAATTTAGCCAAAGTTTTTCATGTTCGTTTTGGATGATCCTTTATCTGAATTAATATTTCTTGAAAACACAGCAAACAGTCTGATTTAAGTTAATCGTAACCAAGCACAGAATAAGACAAGCACAACCTAGGTTAGGCCAGGACAATATCCGCTAGATTCCACGTAACCGCATATCTGTAGCGTGTGAATTCAGAAACTTGGCTGCACGGGCTCCCTCTTACAGTGCACTCTCTTCTCAGGCCAACCAAGCTTCCAACCCCCATGAAACTCCCATGGCGAGCTGATCACCTCTACTACAAACTGCAAAAGTGTGGATGCCTTCACACCGACTGGTGTTGCGCTAGCAAATAGAAGGATTTTGGCTTACTACACAAAAGTTTTTAGTTCGGGACCCCCGTTCGAGTGGTCATACATGGGGCAAGAGATTAATCACCATTAAGGTGGCACTCCAGCTTGAAGAGGTTAAGCTCAACATGGTTTAAGGGAGTACAACTCCGTCCGTATGACACATCTGCACAAGCAACCTTAGGTTTTCCCTTAAGATTTACATTTATATACTGGTTGGGGGTAGCTTGGCCTTAGCTCTGTTGCCGGTTTGAGTCACGTTGGGGTGATGAAATCCCCAAGCAGGCCCAATTTCTAGAGTCAATAACCGTTTCTCTTACACCCAGGATCGCACAAGTGCGCAAGGGGAGAGGATACTTCGATTATCAAGTCAGGGTTACACAGGGAAAAGTGGGTCTAGTTTTTTGATCACCTAGTTTGCACAGGGTGAGAGCATAATCACCTACCACTTTCAAACACAGTCAATAAGAGTAGACAGATTCATTTTAGGAGCACCAAAATCAAAATGATTTAATCTAAGTGAAGATTTTGCTTCACAACAGACATGGGGTTCATTTTAACTGCATGATAAAGGTGTGGTGGCTACCCTAGATTGATTCATTTTAAATCCAGCAAGAAAGAAAGAAAGAAATTCTGTCTGCGGAAGGCGTCAGACTCAGAATCTGTGTTACAATCCAAATGCGCAACTCTGTCCCTCAAATGCGCTAAAACAGAACCCAGATGCACCACTCTATTACTCAAATGCACGAAAATAGAACCTATATGCGCGAAAACAGAACCTAAATGCGCAATAATAGAAATCTATATGCACAACTTTGTTACCCAGATGCGCTAAAACAAAACCTATATGCACTAATCTAAATGCAAATTTTATTTTTTTTAATTTTTCTGAAACATATTTGAATGTGCTAAATGATGTCCTAAATGCGGTAAATAAACTAGTATATGCTCTGCAGAAATTCCTGGATGCGCCACTCTATTTCCTAGAAGCACCATAGAAATGCCCAGATGCGCCGAAATACCTGCAAAATAAAATTTTTGGATCTCCCAAATGCGCTGTCGAACGTCAGAAAATCTGCAAGGAAAACCTACAAAAAAACCTGCAAGAAAGAAGTCTAAAATAGGGGCATGGGCCCCACGGTGGGCGCCATTTAATGTGTGGTCAAAAATAATATGCGTAAATGAATTGAAATAAAATACTATTTAAGCACACCGATAAGAAATTGTATCAAAACAGAGCAAAAGAAGTAAGTAAATGCAAACTCAGTATTCTGCTTTGATTGTCATCCTATCGTCCTCTATCTTTAGTGTTTTTGTCGATTCCAGCTTTTGTTCTCAGATTGTAGGCTAGGCTCAACAAACTGTCTTTCTAAACAACGAGATTCAAAGATGATGCATGATGCAAGATTTAAGCTATGATATGGAATAAGACTAATATGCTTGAAATAACCATGATGCTATGATAAATGAATACTAAATGAATTAAATGCATGAACTCTAATTAATTGCCTATTACCAATGCTTGGATTCACACAGGTATTTATAGAGTTTTTCGAATGATTTTGATTGGCTGTCTTGATTAACGGTTGTGATAATTCCTGGCAGATCGAATGGTTGAAGAAGGATGAAAATGAAGAGAAAATAGAAGAAACCTAAAAACAAGATTTTTCTATTTTTATGAAAGAGGAAAAGATAAGAAGATAAGAAATCATCTTTCTTTAAAAAAATAAAAGAAAGATTTAAAAGCTGATAAATAATGAATTAAAAATTCAATTATTTATTTGTGGATGAAATTAAGCTTTTTCTTAATTAAATGAAATATTTAATTAAGCTTTTAAAGCAGAAGAAAGTTTGTGATAAGAATAAAGCTTTAATTAGGGTTTTTGAAGAAAGCAGAAGATCTCATATTTAAATAAAATATTTAATTATGATATGAGAAGAAAACAGAAGATAATAAAATATCTAGTTGTGATTTTTAGAAAGAAAGCATAAGATCTTTAATTAAATAAGATTTATTTAATTAAATCACATTTATGAAATTAATTAAATGAAACATTTAATTAATTAGAAGAAGAAATTAAAATAGAAGAAAGAGAAATATTTAAACTTAATTAAATCAAAAGATTTAATTTAAATTCAAACAATGATAATTAATTTAAATAAATAAAATGTATTTATTTAATTAATTAAGTGGACATATGAGAAAAAAAATAAAAATAATTAAATAAAATAAATTTATTTAATTACGAAAGAAGAATAAGATAAATGAACAATATAATTAAATTAATTAAATTTAATCATATGTAGAGGACTTTAGAAAACTAATTAAATAATAAATATTTAATTAATTGCCAGGATTATAGACATGACCATTTTTATGCGTATACACCCTTCAACGTCGAGCTTGGAGAAGAAAAGCCACTTTCTCCGACACATGCAAAATTATGTAAAAAAATGATTGATTCATGTGATCAGTACCTCCATCTGTGTTTTCCTGTTAATATCTAGAGAGGAGTCCTCTAAAATCTAGGGTATTTCTTCTATATTGATAATGAAATAGGATCCCTTTTATTCTATATAAGTAATAAAGATAACCTAGATGATAGATGAGAACAAGATCTACTTCTCATATGTCTTGCAAAAGCAAAAGAAAAAAATAGTAAAGTGAACCACTTACTAAGGGTAGAAATAACCACAAACTCACTACACTAATTGAACTTCTTTATGGCCATAGTCATCATAAAAAGAATTTTTAACACACTAAAGTATCCACCTTATTAAGAATAGTTCCCTCTCATCCTCCACCATGTCAAAAATAAATTAGTATTGTAAATAAATGTGTTTTCTTATGTGTGAAACAAATGGTTTTTTGTGAAAAGAATAACACTCTAATTATCACAATTAATCTATAGTGTTCCCTAGTTAATCTCAATATTAGAACACAACTTTTGAAGCTAAACTACCTCCTTACAAGTATCCATAAATTCCATTTAAATTATCTTTATTTTAAAAATATGACCAAATCATTTTTTCTTACTCATCTAGCCAATTAAACCACCACATTGTTGAAACACCTATCTATTGATCAATTTATACTATCCACAACTCTCACCTACTCTAAACCTATTAAATTTAGCATATCCACTAGCATACCATGAAAGTTCCCTGCTACTAAAGATCTCTATTATAAAAGTTCCTACTTTTTAAATTACTAATTTTAAGATAATGTTACCAAGGACTATGTTGTCCAAGACAATATTGTTGAAAATCCTTTCTACTAAATTCGTCTACTAATAAAGAAAAAAACTACTAAATTACATGTTATTGAACATCCTTAATATAAAATATAGTAGTTTAAAGTGATCAAAAGGTATCTAAATATGATCTTCAATACAACACAATGTTCCTTCCCTAGATTTTCCATATACCTACTCAAGGCACCTAGTGTTTAGCTATGATAGTGTAGAATAAAAAATTGTAACCCTTGACAATTTCATACTATATTTTGCTCCCCCTATGTGACTAGGCCTAATTATGGACCTAATTTCTAATAGAAAAAAATTAGGAGGAAAAATCACTAGAAATCTATAAATAGGAAGAACTTGTAGCACCATTTTTAAGAGAGTAAGATTCCCATAAAAGAACAACCATAGAAAATTCTAGTGAGAGACCCACGATTTGAAAATGTCAAGAATACTCTTTCATTGAAGATGATTAGGAAGATCCATAGACAAAGAAATACCAAGATAATCCAAGGGAAGTTGCCCAATCTTAACATGCAAGATTAGAAAAATTATCTATTTAATGGTCAAAGGAGTATTAAAGAAATAAATATTTGACTTATCCTCATTAGTTTTTTGACCAAAATCTACCAGAAACACATATAAAGAGGTCCTAAAATTAACAACCTCCCATATTTTTATAATGACCATTAAGGTAGTACCATCCACAAATTTAAGATGTGAATAAGATTGTAGATCCATACCTCCATTACATTGTTTAATACTCCCATTGAATCTCTCATGAGTAAGGAACCTTCTCAAACCCTCTACCATAAGGATAAAGTGATACAAAGAAACATTGTAACCTTGTCACAACCCTCTAAAGGCCACAAAAGGAGAAGGGATTTCATTAATAAAAATTGAGGAGGAAGAAGATGCCACACAACTCATGACCTAGTCAATTTAACCTTCGAAAAAACCAAAGTAGATAAGACATTCTTGAGAAAGGAGCATCTAACCCTATCATAAGCCTTGGACATGCCTATCTTGATAAACAAATTTATCCTTAGAACACCTAATATAGAATGAATAGAGTTTGAAGAAACCATCATACTATAAAGAATTTAAATTTCCTTCACAAAGAACCCTACTTAAATTATATAAAAGAGTCAAATTTTTTTTTTGGGAAATCAACAATAAGTTTAGTAATGATTTTAAGAGAAATTACATATAGGATTAGGGTGAAAATAGATAAAAAAAGGTTATCCCTCACTTTCTTTGGGATTAAAGGTAGAGAAGTAGAATAAGTTTCTTTAAGCATATGCTTATTAGTCTAAGATTCATGATAACATCTACAATATCACCCTTTAAGATATCCTAGAATTATTGATAAAACTCAATAGGAAATTCATTAGGCTCAAGAGACTTACCTTTCTTTATTTGGAAAATGAATTTTTATATATCTCAAGAGTAATAGACTCCATAAGAAGACCATTCAATTTTGTAGTAAACAAAAAATGAATACAACCATAATAACCTTTTACCCTCTACCATTTTTGTACTATTTTCATTAAATAAAGAAGAGAAATGAAAAATTGCCTCCCCATTTATCTTCTAAGATGAATAAATCTATGAATTTCTTGAGAACAGCTAGTAGATGAGATAACATTATTAATTATTTCTTTAATACAATTATGGAAAAATGAGGTATTTTGATCCCCTCCTAAAGCCAATTAACTATATATTTTTTCTTCCAAAAAATATCCTCCCAATGTTCCCATTCTTATAGTTCTTTAAATAAAAGTAACTCCTCCTAATGTACTTTTCTAGTAATACAAAATTCTCTAATATCTAAAGTAATTTTATTTAGCATTTCCTACATCTATTTCTTCTACCAACAAAATATTACCCAAATCAAGTTTGTTCCACTATTTGAGCTTAAAATAAATAAATTTAAGTCTTATGAAAAATAAATACATAGTAGTGTCAAAGGGAGGTTGGCCATCCAACCAACATAATAAAATATTTTCACATATAACTTGATCATGAAGCATATTAATTGAAGCTAGAATGGGGCTTATTTAGTAGGGAGAACATAGATGAAGACAAATTTATAGTCTAGTGATTCGAGCCTTCCAAGGATTTTTTTGAAGAAGTAACCTAGATTTATCCCCAAGTAGTCAAAAACTAAAAATTTATCCAATCATTTAGATATGGAAGAAAAATAACATCTTTTATTATTCCAACTAAAGATACCATCATTTGATTCAACGTTAATGAGATTAAGAAAATACACATTATCCCTAAACAAAGTTAAATAAGGGTCTACCCCATGTTTTGTATTAATATTAAGAATGGAATGGAAGTCCCCAACCACAATTTAAGTGACAAGAGAAAACAAGGAACAAACAAATATAATTTGTGACAATAAAAATATCTTATTTTAAAATGTATAGGAGTACAAAAATTAGATAAGAAAATAAGACTATCTAAATCAAAACAAGTACAGGTCTGCCAAAGATATAGATTTTTTACTCACTAAAAAATTAAAATATTTAATCTAACAAGGGTCCTATAGATAAGTTAACCCTCCTACATAACCCTTAGTTCTTATAAACTAGTTCACTATCTTTCTCAAACACAAAATTAGTTAACATTTTTGCTGAAGAGAGTATAGTTTCCTAAAGGTAAATAATGTTAGGCTTATGAATCCTAATAAGATCTTAAAAATCCTTTGATGAGAGGTACTTTCCAAACCCTTTTATTCTATGATATAGAACTATCATTATTTATAAATAGAAAAGTGATGATCTAAAGTGCAAATGGTCCCATATTTAACTACTATTTCCCCTATCATCTTCATTGTCTCCTAATCAATTTTTCTCTGAGCACTTTATTAATTTTTTGTATGATTATTTAAATATTTTTTTGGATTTCAATGATTTTTTGTTGTCCAAGGGGTTTATCTTATTTGGTTAAAGCATTGAGTTCTCAATATGATGATCCATGTTCAAATCCTAATGGGACATCTAATATGGAATTCTAAGTTGCAACTCTTGGTCTTCCATCGTTGGCTTCTAATGTGGAGGTGGTTTCTAAATAAGTGGATTTATAATTTGTGACTCTTGGTCTTCCATAGATGGTTTCTATTGTGGTTTCTCATAAGGAGTTAATATTAGTATCATGGTTGTGCTCACAAGAACTTTTATTAGTCTCATGTTGATGCTCCTATGAGAAAAATATTTGTAAATGGTTAGCAATATAAAAATAATAATTTCTTGTTGGATTCTTGATGTTGTATAAATTTTGTTCTTAACAATATCCTTAATTCCATCATTAACACAAATATCTTTGAGAGCTTCTAGCATCACACAATCTAAATAATTTTTTAAATATAATGACTATAAAAACTAGAACTACATTATTTAAACCAATTATATGACATCCACCAAAGCCATCACATATGACTTAGAGAAATAGGATCCCCTTTCAAATGTACACCATGTTCTTTAGATGAATTTTGAGCTTTTGATGGTAGTGGAAGTAGGGGTAGAATCAAGGAGTATTAGATCATGATTGACAAGAGTCTTCTCAACTAGAGTAAAATCTAGATCTTCAAAAGTCTTTAAAATATTAAAAAAGTATTAGAATGACCCTTTGGTAAGTCTTATTTTTTTATTACATATTTCATTACTTACTTTATTATGAGAATTCACTAGAATAAACCCATTTAAGTCAAACCCTTTTGCATTAGTTTTAGTCATATAGATACCATTGGTAGGAGATAAACAACATATTTGTTTTCTTTGTGAAATTTATCAGAAGATGCCCATTTGCATGATATACATGGCATCTAAAAGGAAGAGCATCATAATCTAACTATTGTATCCAATGCATACTTTCTAATCTAATCTTGATAGAATTGGGCATAGGATTATTATGATCAATTTCTATATGAGAATAAGAAAGTACATTTCTCTCTAGTTCATGATGAGAAGGGCCTAATAGGTTTCTCAAGGATAGTTGCAATAGAATAAAAATATTAGGTCTCCAAAATTTTATTGGAATACAAAGAAGACAAGCCCAAACAAAATATTAGATGGGAGCTCTTCAATCGAATCAAACCCACATGCCAAGTTTTAATGAACAAGCTTGCTTAATTATGAAAGTAAGGTCCTCCCTCAAAAGCTAAATTTTGATTAGCTATTAAGGAAAAAACCCATAAATAAGAAACCATTTGTAGCTAAAATAACCCCCATATCCCCTGTTGGATGCCCAATATATGATGTTCCCAATTCTCAAGAAAAGGTAATAAGGTTTTAAAGCCCATAAATTTACAAATCAAAACATGATTTGATAAATAAAGTATCATCAATTATAGCTCAAGATTAGTAACAAGAATAGGATGAGTCTCACTCTTTTGCAAACAACCCCTAGATTGGGGGTGATTATCAATCATATTATCAAATTTAGCTTCATGCATAGCTTGCATATGAAAATTAAGAGCGTTTTCATGACTAGAAGTTGTAGTATCTTCAGCTTGAACAACATATTTGTAAGAAAAAAAGAAAGGAACCCTTTGGGCCCCCTCTTGATCCTACCATATGTAGATCCCCAAACCCAAAACACATAAAAACAAAGTAAAAACCAAATCATTATAAGAAAACTTGATCAAATCACTAAACATGATTTTCAATTAAAATTTAGAGAGTTTACCCTTGCATACACTAGAATGCAAAGGCCACACAATGAAGAGACAAACATAACTCTTCCACCACAACCCTTTCTCCATCAAAATCTTTGACTATCCTTTTTTATAGTTTTCTAAATAATTAGAATCTTAGTCATACATCTAAAATAATTATCTTATTAAGTACTTTATTATTTTAGTTGTTTAAATATTTATATGAGGCGTTTCATTTTCCCTCACAATGATGAGAATTTTAGTCATCTTGATATACCTGAAATGTATTTGTCAATTAGGTGTAATTTTTTTATTAAATTTTAGTGAGACATATGCAGAAGTTATTTATGTGAAACGTGTTATTATTCGAGAGCTATGTAGAGTTGGTAGTTTAAGTGATTTGTCCATTTGAGTTTCATCTAAAGTCTTGGTCATTATTTGACAATAATCTCCTGAACGATAAAGACGAAAACGGTATGAATTGAAATGTTCAACAAACCAATTCATTTTCATTGTCCGCAAGGAAGGAACTGTGAATCGGAATTTTCAAAAAGTTTGTTAAAGTCTACTAACGTATGCCCAAAGCAATCGCTCAAATTTGACTTATTCGTTTCTACAGCTTTCCGTGTAATTGAATACACAGGCACAATAAACTAGTCAACCACGAGCACTGAATTCAAACCTCTGTGTTCTCAAATCAAATCCACTCCCCAAGAAATGAAGATATTTTCCTGCCTATATATTCAATTGTTGCCCATTTTCTTTCTGTGTACCACATCACTTGCTTCATCCAACTCAGGATTATAATTTATTTCCCTTCTCCCTTCCTTTCCTGTGCATGTTATTCTCTCTCTACTTTAGAGGCAATAAATACAGTTAACGTCTTACAAACCTCTTCTTCCCACCTTCATCAAATTCTGTTTTGGAGGCGATGAGGAGAAGTATTTGTATGGCGAACATATTGATGACGGTGTTGCTTCTCATCACAATACTTTACAATATTGAAAGTGCAGATGCGCGTAGAATCCGCAGCCACAAATGTTCAGGCAGAGTCGTTCATGCCAAAGAAGAACACCCTGAAATGAAGAGACGTGTGGATGAGTCGGGGTTAGAGCTGAACATACAGCTAGACCAGCGTCTGTCAAGATCCAAGCATAGCCCAGCAGTTGGTCACATGCAGCTCACGCGACCTCACCAGAAAATTAGTACATTGAAGAACAAACTGCCTTCTGGGTCAAGTCCAGGAGTTGGTCATGCATATATCAACGATGGTGGTGTTAAGAGTAGTTGGAGATCAGCGAGCATATTGAAGAATAAACTGCCGTCTGGGCCAAGCCCTGGGACAGGTCACTAAGTAATAAACCTGGTAAAGTAGTCACTAGGTATATTGTAATATAAACTTCTTTCGCCTGCGAAACTAATTGATTTTTCTCAGTCAATTGCCTTTCGATTCGAATTGGCCCTCAAAAATGTATGTATTACAAAATTCAAGCAGCTGCAATGGAGGCAAACCATTCGCATGAGAGATTATGTAAATTTGGATGGTAGCCATAAAGATGTAGATGCGGATATGAGATTGCGGTTTGAGAAGATAAAACCATTGTAGAGTGTCTGTATGTCAGTTCAGATACAATTACGTAGAATGAAATATACACATGATATTATGTGTCAGTTCGATACAATATTAAGAAATTTTAAAGCAAACAATTTGTTTTTCTTGATGGTACGAAGATTGTTGCAAACAGCTATTTGCAGTTACTACACCTGATTGAAAGGAAGTTTGATATAATTGGACAATTGTTTTATCTATTTTTCTTTAGAGAAACATACATATTGAGAAAATTAAAAGGATTTATACAAACATATACAGATAATATTAATTATATGTATGTATGTTTATAGGAGATATTTTATAAAAGAATTTAGTATTAAAGAGGTAATAAATATACTATTATAATTTGGATTATTATATTTGTAATTATAAATTATGTATAGAGAAATTTCAATAGCATATTTATCATAAATTATAAATATTACACTATCTTTATTTCAATTATCAATTAAAATACAAAGTTTAAAAATATAATTTTCAAAATCTTATATAAATATCATGGGAAAACATCTAGAACAACTATTCAAGGATCTTTTCCTCTAAATAAATCCTTATTCACATCCATTTACTCAACCTCGAGGCTGTACATAGGAGCAAGAGAATAAATATTCAATAATATTCCACATAAGCATAGCTCTGGTGGGTAGGAAAGATATACGGGTGACTCTGGAAAAATTTCTATCCATGTTAGGTACACATATAAAATGATACCTAGATTAGAACATGAGAAGGACAAAACATATTTCCAAAGAAAGGAAAAGAAGAGAGACCATGTAACCCCTTCAAATTTTATTCTCTTGTACACCAATGGTAGATTCTTAATTCTAAATGATTAATAGAACACATGATCAATGAATACTATTTATCCCCTTGGAAAAAAACAACCACAAAGGTGTACATAGGATATCTTCCCAGTCAAAAAGAAAATATGAGGGAAGGAAGATTAGAATGTATGATTTCTTTGAAAACTAATCAATTTTTTCCATGTATTTTTTTTTATATTAAGAATAGTTAACAAAACAAAGCATACATTATGAGGAGTATCACTCCTAATAGTCAAAAAACATAGTAAGAGAGTTTATATCAACATCAAAATTATAATAGCTCGGACTGTCATTCCCATTCTCCTATAGCACTATTGTTGCATTTAGCTTTATCATAGTCAAAAGCCCCAAGATGGGGCATGATCAGATTGGGATCCACTTCTCGGCATGTGAACTGATCATTCTCTTTCTTCTTGTGGAAATGGAAAAAAGTATCCTTTTTTACTTTTTTTGCTTGTTTGGGCCCTCCTTGTAAAACTAAGCTTAATGTTGCCTTGATTTAGTGTTGCAATGTGTCTGCCACATTCACATTAGGTCTTGGGCCCTTGTGAACTAATGAACTTAAATGGTACCTTGCTAAAGTGTTGTGAACTGTTGTAACACACTTTCACACTTTTCTAAGGTTTTATTAATTATCTAAACCTAATAAACCTCTTTTTGACCTTAATCATACCTTATTTAAGGTGTTGTAAAGTGTTGTAACACACTTTCAAACTTTTCTAGGGTCTTATTAAATAATTGGGCTTCTTTATGCTTTAATTGGCCCTATTTTACATCCACAAGCCTCATTTAATGCATCTTTTCAAGGATAATCTCAACACAAATCAACATCCAATCATAATTCATGTGTTTTTAGGTTGTGTAGCCTAGATTTAGTGATATGGGACTCATTTTCCACCTTGGGCGCATGAGTCCCACCTAGGTTTTTGGGTCTCGAACCTAGTTTCACACCTTTGTAAGAATTTTTAAATTTGGTCCCATAAATTATGCCTAATGAGAATCATTCGCCACCTTGGGAAAATGAGTCTTGTGTGGCCCAAAATCAAAATTAATTCAAAATTTTGGTGAGATTTTATCCTCCTAGATCTAATGTCAGCTTGTAGTGTTGTAATTTTAGGAATTCTTGCATAATTAAGTATAAATACGAGGTTATTTCACTCATTTTCACCTAAGACTTTTGTGAGTGCATTCATAATAGTAAGTTTGAGTTCACAAGAGCATTCAAGCATTTGCAAGAGCATTCAAGAGTCTTCAAGAGCAGATTATCAAGCATTCTAGAGCATTCTTCAAGCATCAAGTATCATATTTGTTTTCGACCTAACAAGTATGATGTAGGGTTTTTATGATTCAATCTAGCATTCAATTCAAGATCTATCATATTCAAGCAAGATTCAAGGTCTACATCCATTGGAGCCATCTCACACATGTTTGCAACACTTCATTGCTAGAGTTTGTGTGTGATTTGCAGGTTTGGATTAAAGACACATTGAAGAGCAAGTTTGGAGAAAGTTGTCAAAGTGCCTAAAATTTGTCAAAGTTGTCACCTTGGTTTGAAGAACATTGGAAGACTTCTATAGGTTGCAAATCAGGGTTTTGGATCCGAAAATCAATTGGGAAGCACAAAGCAGATCTTGGAGGCCAGATTTAGATTTTGAAGTTTCAGAAAACCCTAACTAGATTGATTTTCCAGTTTCAACGTATGATTCCTAGTTTAAGTCAAAATTCATTTTTTTACAGATTCAGATACCCATTTGCTAGATTCTTGTTTTTGCATAGAAACCCAAATCTGGGACTGATTTTCCTAGCCTAACATGAGTCCTAGTCAGCATTAAAGTTAGAATTTCTAGCATTTTAGAGATCCTTCCAGTTATCTTTAGATTTCTAAGTGCATACATTCCATCCTGTAGCTTTCTATCTTGTTTTACATACTTTCCTAGGTCATTGAGTGAAGCATTGCATCATATTAGGGTTTAACATTACATTATGCATTTAATTTATCTTTCCAAGCCCTATCTTGGTGGTGAACCCATCATTAGTTTACAATTAGCCCCTAGGACAACCCTATCACAAGATCTCTTTCTCCTTTGCATTGAAATCTCTAGGGTTATCCTTCAATGAAATAATTGGAAAGTGGGTCTGCTCTATGTCCTAAGCAATACAATAGCATCATACCCCATTTTCTATTGTTTCACTTCTTATTCATACCTTCAACATATATGGGTTTTGAGATCTTCTTTTCTTCCATACATGTCTTAAACAGGTCTAGTTCTTGTCCATTCAGTTTGTTTCTTCCTTGAGGAAAGAAATGAGCTAATTGAATCTCTATTTTGTGAACTATGGTGAGGCCCTCCTTTAAAAATATAATGAATCTATCCTTAAGGATTTCAATGGTAGTTGATACCTACAACATTACAGAAAGAAAGGTGAGATCACATTTGAACTAAGTAAGATACCTTCTAGATCCCTTAAAAACCTTAGCATTCCTCTTCTTCCAGATAAACCAGAAAATCTCATTTGAAAGAAAAAATCAAAATTTATTCAACTCAACATTAAAGGCTTCAACATACCCAACTAGGATTTCATGCCATGAAAAACCATAGGGATTAGACCAATTAATAGGCAGACCAAAAATTAAGGACCAAATAGCAATTGCATATTCACACTAGAAAAAAGGTGTTCAATGGTTTGAGGCTGTAGACACTTAAAAATGTCCTAAATGGTATTACACATTTGAATCCAATATATTAACATCATTTCATCTTGAATCCCATCTTCTTTTTGCTTGTTTGATTAAATTAACCTAGGTATTTAATCAAATGCCTCATTTTCACCTATTAATCTAATTGACCTAATTGGATTAATTCCCCCCCTCTCACACTAACATTTCATCTTGTTTAAATAAAGTAATGTAAATTATTTAATTTATATCCTAAATTCCTCTTATTTAATTAAATAACCCTAAACTTTTAATTAAATATCATATTGCATTCCCCTTTTCATTAAAATCAATAAATGAATGAAAATCACTTTATTCTCCATCTTGCACATTCAAATTTAGTTTTAAATAACTAAATATCTAATTTCGCCCCATCCACTTGCATAGGGAATATTCCAAAGGAATATTCTCCTATTTGGCTCCAAAATTGGAATGATTTCTTTCAAACAAACTTTGTAAAAAACTTTCAAAGTTGTTACAAAGTGTGTTTATTTGAATCATTCTCAACCCTTGATCTTTCCTTAATCCATGTGATCTTTGATTCTCATCCATTGATGAGAATCCTTGATCCATGTTTCACCATCCTTTTCAATTTTACCATTGATAGATCAAATCAATTTGAGCCCTTGATTTTTCATTTGCTCTCCTATAAATACTTCATCATTTGGAGAGAAATGGATCCATCTTTTAATAGTAAACTTATGCTGTTAAAATCACTCTCATCTTCCATCCATATTTAGCATACATTTAGCTTTTTTTTAGTTTAGAATCTTGATCATAGTAGCTTAAAGCATCCATTAATGGCTTCCATGATAACTTAGTTGCATACATTTAGTATATTTTGAAACTAGGGCTTTAATCTTTCGAATCTTGCATACATTTAGAATAGCTTTACATACACTCACATCGATCATCATAGCATTTAACATGTTAAAATAGCTTTCATCATGTTTCACATATATCTCTCATCAGTTTCATCAGTTTTCTTCAATAAAATTGATCAAAACAAGCTCATTATCCAAGGGGTTGGGAAAGGGTCACCATTCCACATCAATGCAACACCACTCCCCTAATAGGATAATTTTCAGTGTCTTAGACTAGATGTTTATCAAGCTTTCATATTTTAGAATGTTAGTTTTAATGGCTTTTTCGTCTTTGTTTACATTGAATGATATTATTGGGATTGATGCTTAGTGGCTTAAGTATACTTTGAATCCATATGGATCAAGTGTAGTTAATCTATACTATGTCATTGGTCACATTTTGGTGCTAGAAGGAGGGATCTACCAATTGAATATGATGAACTTTTCTCTAGATTCTTGTTTTCCTGGTTTTGTAGGTATGTAACAATGCTTTTGGAGGCTACAACAATGCCTTTGTCAAGCATCACCATATAGTGATGCCCTTTTTTGGAGTAACAATGATGCTTAATTAAATTAGCAATGCTTATTAAATATTACAATGATAATAGTTTTTTAAGGTATCAAAGATTTGAAAATAGGGATGCCTCCAATATAGTGATGCCATTGTCATCCCTGTTTTACCATAGAGCGATGCTTTTTGTCACCAGAGCAATGCTTTTTTGAATTATGGTGAATCCTTCATAAACAATGACACTTTTTACTAGTAAACAAAAATAGTGACTAAATTTTGTCATGTGTGTTAAATTTTTGATTTTATACGATCTTTAACATGTCACTAACTTTTGGTTTTTATTTTTAAGGCTAATTGGTTTTCTAGGTGTGATCAAGAAAACTTGGAGTGAAGAAGCATACTATCATCATTTGACTATATATTGTAACAAGTGTTTTTACCCTTATGGGGCAATTATAACCCATTTATGATGCTTTACTTCATATTTTAGGACCAACTAGATTTCCTTTAGGTTTAAAATTAACACTTAAATTGGTTAAATTTGAACCCTCATATCCTCACTTTGCGATGTTGGCTTAAAAAATTGAACAATCTAAAACACTTCATTTGGTGCTTAAAATGAATTCATTATGCTTGTCAAGGTTAAAATGAACATGTGTCTAATTTTCTTGTGTATACTTGTTGTGTGTATCCTCTCCCCTTGTGCTTTGTGCGATCTTGGGTGGAAAGAAACACACAAGTATACATTTTCTTTTTGGAAGTGCATATCATCTCCCCTTGCGCCTTTTGGAAATCTTGTGTGACAAAAATCATTTTAAGCTTCAAACATGTGTTACCTTTAGGGGACCTACCTCCCAACTTGTGAGAGGGAATGACCCAAGTGGTGATTTCATTTTAGTTTGCTATGTAAATAATTGGTTGTCACTAAAGTCATTAACTAGTTGGTTTTGTTGTCCTATATTGTCGAATGTCTCCCTTAGTATCCATGTGATACATTAAAACCCTTAGATGTTTCTAAGGGTTGGTGGACCTCTTAATTGAGTGAATCACTACATGTATAGCACCAGTTTATCTCGAATATGGTCATTAAAATCCTTGCTTGTAGTGGCTAACAAAGTCCAATTCTGAAATGTATTTTGAGGAAGTGCATTGGAATAGCACCATTCTAAGAAGTCATTCTACCCCCTCACAATAAACCCAAAATATAGAGGGACCATATGAGATAGAGGATGTTACAAACAATCCCTTCAAGCTTACCAAAGAGGAAATCCTTGAGAATAAGAAAGAACATCAAGCCACAAAGAAGATAACTTCAATCCCCCCATCATTTTCAGCACAAGGATTAACACAAGGCTTGATTTCAACCACGCTTCCATCGACTCCATCACTAGGGCCAAATAAAACACAAACCCCTAGTCTTGCAACTAGTCTTGCTAAGAACTTTGGCCACACTCTTCCTTTGGAAAGCAACACACTTGTGGGTACCCTCAATACCAATCCACCCAAAAACACCACCTAGACACCTACATTTGGTGCTCCCCCTGTTCTTGAACACCCCCTACATCAACATAAACCACTTATAATTCATTAATCCATGACAACCTTGACATATCAAGGGAACACATCCTCATCCATCCCCACAAGTACCACAAGTGTGCCAAACATCATGCAAGGTAGTATGGATCGACAAGGGCATGTTAACACCCTCATGCAAAATCAACCGTTAATGCAAATAGGGACATCTTTATCCAACCACCCCATTGGTTCATCCATGCCATTAGTTTCACAAAAAAAATACATCCCATCCATCACCAACCCAAATCAAAACAACACCTTGGTTATGAATCCCATCAACCAAGGTAATACCTTGGTCACACCTCAAATACAACAAGGGAACCCCCTACCCATTAGTTGAATGTGCCATTTCCATCACAATATCAAATGAAACCATTATCATCTTTCCCATCGGTCCCCCATATCATGCAAAATCAAACGAGACCTCAATCTTACATTCCTCCATCCCAATCCACCATCTTCCAAGGAATGTTAAACCAACCTCTCATCAACAACCTGCAACCCACTCAAAACATCAACACCCAAAACCCATCATAGATGTCCCAACAACCAATCGATATTGCATTACAAGCACATGCATTAGCTTTACAAGAAGCACAACAGGCTTATCAACAGGCTATCCGATAACAACAACAATAGAAAGCAGCCTTAGCAACACAACAACAATGACAACAACAAAAATAATCCCTACTAGCACAACAAAAATAACAACAACAAGTAGCCTTAGCAGTATAGCAACAATAGTAACAACATTAAGTAGCCTTAGCAGCCCGACAACAACATCAAGCCCAGTAAGCAGCCTTAGCAACACAAAAATAACAAGCCCTAATGGCCCAACACCAAAACCAAGTAGCCTTAGCAACATAACAAGCATCCCTAGTGGAACAACAATAGCAACAAGCCCAACAGTATGCCCAACAACAACAATTTCTCACACAACAACAACAAAAAAAGTGTTTATACTATAATTGTCAACAAAAAATCACCAATACAAACAAATTTGGAGCATATAAACCTCCACCACCATCACCTTCACAATATCCTACACCACCATCCACCCCATATAACACCCGACCATATCAAAACCCTATGTACAATCCATCTACCATCCCACAATACATGACATATGTTCCTCCACCAAATCCACAAGGTGATGTAGCATCACAACTTAAGGCATTAACAAAAGAAATTTAGGATATCCAGATGGGAAAAATGAAGAAGCCCCATACACAACAAAACCTATTTCCATATCCTTTTGATCAAAAAATCGCAATGGTACCTTTCCCTCCCAGTTTTGAGGTCCCCTATTTTGATAAATACAAGGGGAGGAGAAACCCTGTGGACCATGTCAAATAATTTAATGTTATGTGTATGGAGGTTGCCTACAATGATTCCTATTTGATGCGCCTCTTCTAATGAAGCTTGACAGGCCCAACCATTGACAAGTTTTCTCAATTACCTCTAGGTATAATTTTTTTCAAGAAATCACCAATAAACTCATAGATCACTAAAATCCTTTAATCTTCACATATATGTGACCTTAGAAGAGTTGTACACTCTCAACTAAAACAGAGGATCTAATCTTTCACCAATTTCTTACAACGATGGAGACAAAGAGCCAGTAAGAGCAAGTGGCCCATTCCCAATGAGCAACAAGTAGGGATCATCATAGTGAATGTCAATCTAGATCTATCCTTCCACTTGAAGATGCAATGCATTACCACCTATAACAATCTTTTCCCTAGAGCCCTCAACATCAAATGCACTCTAATCTCACAAGGAAATTCGCAAGCATACAAAGATAATTGCCCATCAACCAATTCAAGCGATAAGCCTTGTGTCTGGGCTAAAAATAAAAACATGAAAAATGATGGCAAGGTAGATGCTAAGGTAGTCCTAAGTTCTCCTAGTCCAAATAACAATAAAATGACTAATGCTCAACCAATCGTACAAAAAACCACACCATCCCAAAATAATCAGGTTAATAACACTGAAACACAACAAAGACAAACACCCAACACTTGAACAACTATCCAAAATGAAAATACACACAGTTGTCAGAACCTATTGAAACTATCATGAAGAAATTGGTAGAGTCAAACTTGATAATGCTTCCCAATTTTGAAAACTACTAGGAACCACAAGATAACTGTTGTGATACAATGAAAAAGATGTTTGTGAATTTCACAAAATTAAGGGACACAAAACTCTAAAATGTACGAGGCTCAAAAATGTTAGCCAAGATCTTATCAAGAATGGAGACATATCTATTGAAGTACCAATTAGATACCAAGATTTTAAGATATACAAGAACCCTATGCAGGATCACAACAAAGGGAATGCCAATGGAAAAGGGAGGACCTACAACAATCTACAACATGTCTATTCCAATGCAGTCACTTCTTGTGACAATGTCATCACCATCGTCAACATCAAAGAGCCTAGTGTGGAGTGTGGAGTGTGGAGTCACCATCCAAGGAGCTTCATCTCAACCTAGGGCACAACCTACTTTTCCAATATCAAACCCTAGCAAATACAGTCTCCTAGATTAGCTTAAGAAGACCCCTACATAGATCTCTATCTTGGAACTACTGAGGCTATCCCTTGCACATAGGGAAATATTAAAGAAGGCTTTGTCCACATCATCCATCCCTAAGGATATAGGTACAAAAAAGTTTCAAACTATGGTAGGGCATACCACTATCCCTCATCTCCTCACCTACTCAGAACAAGACCTACCATCACAACCATCTTGTAAGTGTGCTTTACACCTTGAGGTCATTATTCATAATAAAAAGGTTAAAAGATTATTAGTAGATGGAGGTTCTAATCTGAACATTTTCACCCTTCAATTGATCAAAAACTTGGGTTATTTAGAGGATGTTATTAAGAAAGAAAATATTACAACCATCAAAGCCTATGACGATCAAGAACGGGTATCACAAGGCATCATCACGCTACCCATCCAAGTGGGACCTATCATTGTTGAGACTACATGTCAAGTGTTAGACCCTAATCTTCCCTAAAACATCTTTCTTGGTCAAGCACAAATTCACGCCCTAAAAGTTGTAGCTTCAACCTATCATCAATGTGTAAAGCTTCCTTTTGAGGATAGAGAAGTTAACATCCATGGAGATCTTGAGCCCTTTTACTACTACAAGAACCTTGAGGCTAAGTTTTACAAAATACCCCAAATCCCTAAGAATGATGAAGGGCCTACACCCTCCTCCTCATTTGTTGACCCAACATCCCTTACATCTACCTCAGAACAAAAACACTCGTTGTGTAGAGCATTCTTGACATCAAAGTAATGATCGAGGATGATGGTTGTCAAAATTATAAACTAATGAAAGAAACTTTTATGTTGGGAGAGCTACCTCTTTCTCCAAAATCTAATGACATCTACCACCTTCACCAAGTGGGGAGATTTGAACAAGGAAGATGTTAATGAGGAGGATGCCTCTAAACTACTTTATTAAGATGCCCACCCTACACCTGTTCTTCCCATGGAAGATGATAATCAAGGCTTGCAAATAATGAAGGGATGGGGGTACAACATGAAGGAGAAACTTGGTCAAAATTGTAACGGTTTACTAGAACCCATCATTTGTAAGAGATGTCTAAATAATCTTGGCCTAGGATGTACTACTACTAAGGTTACCCTTATTGGCAATGCCACTTCTGCTAAATGGGTTGAGGCTTCCTCTTGGTTACCAACATCCTATGATACTACCCTAGATGACTTCCCCCTTGATGTTGCTGAACTATTTGAGAATAAATCTCCCTTCATGATATCCACAACATATTTCACCCCAAATGACCAAACCATTGAAATAATCCTAGTATACCCACAACTCATTGACTAGGACCAACAAGGACCACCGATTCTAGATTTATTCGAAAAATGATGAAGCAATCTTAGAATTCATGGGTCTCCATAATAACTTACTATGGGAAGATCATAAAGATAGTTTTGATATAGACATAGAAATAGGGGCATACTATAGGGAAACGATTGAATCCTTCAGTTGCAAAATGGATGACATGCAACTAGCATGCAAATCTTTGAGTGAAGGCCACACTGTGGCACTTTCTGGTCCAAAAATAGTAAAAAGAAAGGACACATCTGAGGGTGAAAACCTCTCTGAGGCACCCAAGGATGAGGGATTCAATCTCCCCCTTAGTGAAATGCATCCATAAAAGTCAATATTGCTAGCAAAAAATGCTACCCCAATGAATGTGGGAACAAAAGAAGCACCCAAGATAACTTTCTATGTTGAATCCTTGTTGGATGAAGAACAAAAAAACCTAGCAGCATTCCTGAAGGAGCGAAGAGATAACTTTGCATGGTCATACACAAATATGTCAGTGCTCGATCCAGAAGTGGTTGTGCATCATTTAGCAATCTATCTTGAAGCCAAACCATTGAAGTAGAAATTGAGAAAGATGCACCCTCAAATAGCACTCTCGGTGAAACTTGAGTTACAAAAGATTCTTGGTGTTAGATTTATCCAACCGATTGACTATCTTAAGTGGGTTTTTGAAAGGTGAAAAATTGTACGATTTTCTAGGGTTTAGGACCTAGAATGATAATCTTCACTCCCCCTCATTCAAGAATAAACCATAGAGATCTCAAGGCAAAGGAGAAAGAGTTCTTGCAATAGGGATATCCTAGGGGCTAAATGTAAAATAATGAGGGGTTCACCACCAATCTAGGTCTTGGGAAAATGTATAAAAAGAAAGATATAATGATTTAAATCAATGATGCAAGAAACTTCACTAAATGAACTATAAATGCAAATAAATAAATAAATAAACTATTAAATTAGAAGTGTGCACCTGGAAACTTGTAGAAACTTGATTGGAGGTCCTGGAAATGTTGAATAACCTAAAATTTAGGCCTACTAGGACTCATTTTCCATTCTAGGAAAATCAGTCCCAGATCAGGGTTTCTGCATAGGAACAATTTTCTGGCAAAAGGGTATCTAAAACTGTAAAAGTCTCAAAATTGACCTAAATTTAGACTCGTTCACCAATCTGGGTGAATGATTCTAGTAAGGGTATTCTAGGTTTTAAAAGTATGAATATAATCTTCAATGTCTTCTCTTTCTATTCCATTGGGTCTTTGGATCTGAAACTCTGATTTCGAGGTTGGGTATGTACATGATCATCATGGAAAAAATAGGCCCTTAAGTGGCAAAAAATTCAGAAAAATCAGAGTTAGGCAACTTGACGTAAAAATTTGAATAAGTTATCTATATTATTTCAAAAATATGTAAGAATAGAATCTGTAGAAAATTGAATTTAGTTTATAAACTACTAGGTTTGTTTTTGTTTTTAAAAATCTATTTGTTGAAAATTGGAAATTTCAATGTAGTAGTGCTGAAATTTCATGGAAAAAATAAGAAGTAGGTGTTTGTCTGACCACCCTAACCAAAATAAAATGATAATATTTTTTTATAATATTTTAGATATAAGTAGAGGACTCATGTCTCGATGTGATGCATATTTTTTTGTAATTTTTCTCCAAGTAAATAATTAATTATGAATTTTTTATTACAACTTTTAAAAAATATAAAAACTCATATGTCTGACCACCTTAACTTGGTCAAAACTTCATGAAATTCAAATTTTCTTTTTTTAATCCTACAATATGCGAAGCATAGAATGTGACACATGTTTTGGATTCAAAAAATCTGATATTGTTTGAAAGCTATAGATGTTTTTCAATCAGCCTATCAATCAGGACTTTAGTCGTAATTCAAATAGAAAATGAATAATAATTATTTATTAAATTCAAAGTGAAGCATAATTTATATTGGTGGAAAGCTGAGAATCTCCTTTAAAAAACCTTTTCATTTCATCAATTTTGGGTTAAAAATAAGTCGTCAGGCACATACCCCTGCAAATACCCATCATATTGCCACTTTTTGGTCCATCATGATCCTGCACATACCCGACTATATATGAATTTTTGGTGAGGATTATGACCTTGCAAATGGTTGCAAGCGAGGAGATAACTCCAAAAACTTTCTCCACGCTTGTAACCTAATATTCAATGGTCCTTCAAGTCTTCAAAGTACCTATGTCTACAATTACACAAGGAGAGAGAGAAAAAGTGTTGATTGTTAGGGAATAGGGGTTTGCCTTGGTCAAACCCCTTGTAGGTAATTGTAGGTAATTAAACCAAATGATGAGACAATGAAATAAATAACATGAATCATGGACAATAATACCTTGGATGATGTGTTGCAAATGATGTCTTGTAAATCTGCAACTCAACATGCAATGGTTGTGAAGGATGTAGATCTTGATCTTGAGATAAGTGTAGAACAATGCTTGACCTTGGATCTTCAATGCATCATCACAACACTATCTCAATAACATGCTTGATGCTTGATGTCCTTCACATGATTATGTATCCTTAATTGTTACAATAATTGATGAAGAATTCTTCCCTTGAATGCCTTAGAAGTGACCTTGAATGCTCTCTTGATGTTCTTGTGAAGTCTTGGAATGCTTAACTCTTGCTTGCTTGACTTGATATCATGAACATTTTCTTATGTGAAATAACTATTTGAGACCTCATTTATATAAGCAATCCATCTAATATCATGTGTATTAGATCAAGAAAAGTCTGAGATACACAAAATTTGAACTTAAAACCTAATTTTTCCCACTCAAAACCTTGAAAATAGGCCAAATGGGACTCATTCGCCAAGCTGGGTGAATGGGTCCCACCTAAATGGACTCATTCATCCATAGTGATGAATGGGTCCCACATGGCCTATTTTGATTGCTAAAGTATCAGGGAGTGTATAAATTAAGTTTATTTGTTGATATTGTTGGATTTTTTTATTAAAATATGCCTTGGGATGCATCAGATAGGGTCATAGGGGCCTATTAATGATGATATATAAGTCATAAATGCCATAGGACCCAAAATCCAATGTGAAAGTGTAAATAAATATACTTTACAACATTAAATTAAGGCCAAATTAGGTCTATTTAGCTTAGAAAGACCCAAAATCCCATGTGAATATGTACAACACATTACAACACTGGATTAGGTCCATTTAGTTTACAAGCCTCCCAAATTTAATGTGAAGGTGTGAATAAATACACTTTACAACATTAAATTATGGTAGAGTTAGGTTGATTTAGATTAAACAGGCGCTAGACCTACTTTGGATGTGTAAAACACCTCACAACACTAGAACAAAATGACATTAAGTGTGAAAATCTACACAACATTTTTTTGACACTACATTTAGCCCCCACTTTAGTGAGAGGATGAACTTGCTTCAAACTCACACTAAAGTAGATATTCAAGAGGGGTCCAATCATACCAATGTGAATGGTCTAGGATAACAAAGATCAAGGAGGTAACCAAGCCCCCAGGATCCAAGACCCTACGTCAAACTGACATAAGAAAAAAAGGACATGTGCAAGTTATGCAGCATCAGGATACATGATCATGCAGTGTCAATGACTAAAAGAAAGGAAAATAGAAATAAGAAAAAAAAAAGGTGGATCAAGCTTCGGCCATTTTTCCAACACGCTGTGGATCAGATCTAAGATTTTTGTCCAAAAATGCACACCCACTCTGATCCAATGAAACTTCAGGCTATTCATTGGGTGAATAATCCAAGAGGGTGAGACACAGACACACATGACCAGTATGTTCTCACCACACACATGCAAGTGGCTAAGGAAAATTCATGCCTCAGATCGACTTTGTTAGACCATACCAAAGTTATACCTCATGATAAATTTGATAATGTGCCACACAAAAATGAATTCTGAGCTTCATGAGAGAAGAAAAACTTCGTATGCCCTGGACTCATGAACAAACAAGATGGCTCCATAGGCATGCAAAGTGTGTTATGCAAGGTGGCCATATAACATTTCTTGTAAATGCAAAATACTATAAGGTATGTTTGAATGGATTTTTCTTAGTTCATGTAAGGTAGATCTTCTTAGGGAACATTGTGCCTAATGTCTCCAAGAGGACAAGTCAAAGAAGTATCACACTCTTCAGAGGAAATCAAGCCTAATGACACCACCAAGAAAATAATGCATCACAAAAAGAAATAAATCACCTAACGAAATATAAGTGTCGATGTATTCCCCCACTTTAAAGTAGTTGCTAACACCATTACTGTGAGAAATTTCTTTAAAGTAGAAGAAGACATGAGAGATTATTCAAAAATCCCTATGCCAAGTCATATGTGTCTAAATCAAACTACATCATCAATAAGTATGTAACATGTGAGTCAAATTAAGGCATGTCATCCACATCCCAAGCTTGCTCTTAATGTACATGAAAGGTGATCAACTAGCCAAAAGAGATAACAAGTGACATAAGAGGACAAGGCTACCTAACCCCTTGCCCCCACTTAGTGCAGGACAAGGATTAGTCGAATAGGATGAAAGTAAGTATCAATTAGAAGAACTAGGTGCTTCAACACAAGGAAGATCACCATGATCCCTAAGATGTTGAATTCGATTACTTAAAGCCTTACATTCATTAGTAGAATGACCATGAACTCTATGATATGCACAAAATGAATTCTTATTGTAAAATTTATTTCATGTTCTTGGAGGGAGAGATATCAAACAATTTTGGAGGATTCTCAACAAGATATCCTCTTCATCAAAAGTATAGGATGTTTCATCATTTTGTGACAAAGATATATCTTGCTAAGATGTCATACTTACGCAAGACTCTTTAGATTTTGATATTGTGTTCTCTCCTTTACAGGAGGGTGTAAAATATAAAAAATTCAAATCATTAGTGTTTTGCATGATGACATTGACATTAAGCTTTGATTTCATTGTTTATTTTAAAGGATAACAATCAAAACCACTAGTGGACCTATTAGTTTAGGATACACTACTGTTAAAGTTGGCTTAGAAGAATCTTTTGTAAGAGTGTTGATCTTAAGTGAAGGTTTGTTTTATGGGTTGATATCTATGAAAGGATGTAATAGCCAAGACCATGAGTTTTTTCTTGCATGTTAGGATCTATAGGGACACAAATACCTTGTTCATTAGCTCCACATCCTATTCTATTATAACTGATTTGTTTCATAAGTTCATAACCTCTTCCATAGAGCTTTTTCATTTCTTTTGGATTTGGTGGTTATTCATACTCAATTTCATCAAAGTTTGTTCTGTAATTTTTTTTCTTTTATTCTAAAGTGGTTGATGTGGATGCTTCGAAGGGTCTTCTAAATTTTTTGTTCATATTACCACTTTTTCTTTTCCCTTTTTAGATTCTTTGTTTATGATCTTGTACTCTCCCATGAATGTAGGTTCAAAATCCAAGGAACCCCAATCATCATGTAATAGTTTTGACACTGTTTGCATTGCTTGTTTTTCCTTTTTCATAGGCTCTATGTTTGATGTTGGAATCAATGTGTTTAGAGGATTTTTCCTTCCTTTTCCAACTTATAGGAAACTTTCAGGATTAGGGTCTATTTCAGTTCAATATACCTTATTTTTGTAGACATAATTCAATATACGATGAAGGGTTGAAGGAATTGCATGCATTTCATGAATCCAAGGTTGCCCTAGAAGAAGATTATATGAAAGATTATCGATAATTTCATGAATAGAGGTCTACAAGGTTTCTTTTCTAGTTGTAATACATAAAGTAATCACACCCAATGATTGTTTGCCTATGTCATCAAATCCATGAATTGACAATGAATCAGGTTGATTTTTTGACTTACTCACCAAGTTTATCCAAAAGTGTGATACTACACACATAAAGAGCATAACTATTTTCAACAAGGGTTCTCATTATTCCTTATCTCTTGTAATCTGGTATTGTAATGAAGGCGTCATTTTTCTTTCTCAATTCCAAAGGAGGAAACTCATGTTGATGAAAGGTAATTTCTACAGTAACTATATTCATTCCTTGTATTAAAGTTGCCACATCATTTACATTTGTACTAAGAGGAACCATTACTTGTTGTAAAGTTGTTTGAAGCATGGTGTGATAATTATGTGAATTCTGAATTAGGTCCCATAAGGATATCTTTGTAGGAGTATTTTTAAGTTGTTCGACAAGATCATACTCCTTCCCACTATACGAAGTTAAACAATGAACACTACAAAATATGGGATAAGGAAAAGGTAAGGTTGTTGAAGGTGTTTATCTTGGTTGTGAATTGTTTCTAATGCTATTTTTATGAGCAATGATATTATGACTCGGTTGCTGCAAAACATTATTCTTAGGTGGGTAAAGGATAAGTTCAGGTTTGTTTTCAGTTTGAGGTTTGTGTGAAGGAGGGTAAAGGATGAGTTGAGGTTGAATAATATTAAAATCCCTTAGTGAAGGAGAGTCTAATGTTACTTCATCATCTTCATCTAAGGGCACTATATCATTATTGTCAATGTTATCCTTTTCTTACACCATGATATCTTCCGTAGGAGGAGAGTTTTTAGGAGAACTACAAGTTAGACGTTCATGACATTCAAAGGTTCTTTCTTCTAAAATGATTTCATCACATGTAAGGGATTTATTAATGGTTGGATTTTCTTGTTTATCAATAGTGGGGATATTAGGAGAAGGCTCTATTTGATTGTCCTTTTCTATAAGGTCTAATTCTATTGTGCCACACTATATACCATATTAGGAGAGCTTGTAATATGTTCATCATGTTCCATGGTTATATTTTGTAAAGTAGCTTCATCACAAGTAGGGGTCCATCAAGAGAAGGACAAGTATGATTTTCATGCTTACCAAATAGATCTTTCCAAATGGTAGGAGCATTAGGGAAGGGAGGAACAAGATTTTCATGACTCTCAATAGGTGCATTTTCTATCACTAACCTATCCTCTTCACATCGAGGAGGGATATTAGGAGAAGGACAAATTTTATTTTCATGGCTACCTATTATTTCATCCGCTTTCACTAGAACATTCTCACAAGCAAGGGATGAATGAGGACTAGGTAAGGTGACATTTAGAAATGTGTCTATGATCTCATCTTATTTTTTTCTAATATCTGACAAAGGGGGAGGAGGAGAGGGACAATCAAGACCCTTAATGCTTGTATCTTCTTTCAGCAAGATACCTTCATCACTAATAGAAGAGGTATCAAGAGAAGAACAAGTATGATTCTTATGATTGTCTATGCTTGCATCCTCTTGTGTTATGAGTAGGGAAAATAGAATCATACAATCTATTTGATATTCTAGAAACACTAAATACTTGAAAAGAACATATTCTAATATGAGAAAGTAATCTATCTAAATTATGCAATGTTTCTAAAATGTAAACAAATGTCCTACAGATCTGAAACTTTTGATACCAACATGAATTTTGAAATGCTTTAAAAATGACTTTACTACATGGATGATTTGGCCTAGATACATAAAACAGATGTTCTTGAAACTTTCCAGAATTATACTATATGTTACTAGCAAGCTTAGGAATCACAAAATTGAGGTTTTTAATGCTTTAAAGGCAGATGAAAATCTAGACTAGGACTGATTCGCCCAAAGGGATGAATGAGTCCTAGTTAGGATTTTTTTCAAAAAAACTTGAAATTTTCAATTGATTTTGATGCTTTTTATGTTGTATGACCTGAAGACTAAATGAAAATGTAGATTTTATAGGATTTTAAATGATTTGAGATGAAAAAATTCAACCTATATGCACTTTCACTAATGCAAAATTTATAAACCCTAGATGCCAAATAACTAATGCAAATTGTAATGCAAAGCCAATGGAAGCTAGATCTAGGATGATGATGGACTCCAAATTAGTAAAGAAGGTATTCTAATTAAATGCAGGGTCATGAAAATGAAAGGTAGAAAATTGTATGCTTTTCTAGGGTTTAGGACCTAGAATGACAATCTTCACTCTCTCTCATTCAAGAACAAACTATAGATATCTCAATGCGAAGGAGAAAGAAATATTGTAATAGGGCTTTCCTAGTGGATGAATATAAACTAATGAGGGGTTCACCACCAAGCTAGGGCTTGCAAAAATGAATGAAATGCAATATCTAATGATTGAACTCAATGATGCAAGAAAATTCACTAAATGAACTATAAATGCAAATAAATCATAATCGAAAACTATAAAATCAGAAGTTTCCACGTAGAAACTTGTAGAGACTAGAAATGTTGAATAACCTAAAATTTAGGCCTACTAGGACTCATTCATCATTTTGGGTGAATTAGTCCCAGATCAGGGTTTCTGCACTAGAACAGGTTTCTAGAAAAAGGTGTCTCAAACTATAAAAATCTCAAAATTGACTTAAACTGGGACTCATTCACCAATCTCAATCTGTGTGAATGAGTCAAGTTAGGATTTTTGGAATTTAAAAGTCTAAATATGGTCTTCAATGTTTTCTCTTTTTGTTCCACTAGGTCTCTAGATCCGAAACTCTGATTTTGGGGTGGTAGATGACTTTTTGGTGAAGATTATGACCTTGCAAATGGGGAGATAACTCCAACAACTTTATCCAATATTTTAACCTAATATTCAATGATGTTTCAAGTCTTCAAAGCACCTATGTCTGCAATTACACAAAGAGAGAGAGAGAGAGAGAGAGAGAGAGTGTTGATTGTTAGGGAATAGGGGTTTGTCTTGGTCAAAACCCTTGTAGGTAATTAAACCAAATGATGAGACAATGAAATAAAGAACATGAATCATGGACAATAATACTTTGTATGATGTCTTGTAAATCTACAACTCAACATGAAATGGCCATGAAGGATGTAGATTTTGATCTTGAGATAAGTGTAGAACAATGCTTGATCTTGGATCTTCAATACTGCATCACAACATTAGCTCAATAACATACTTGATGCTTGATGTCCTTGACATGATGATGGATCCTGAATTTTTGTAACAATTGATGAAGAGTTTTGGCCTTGAATGCCTTAGAAATGACCTTCAATTCTCTCTTGATGCTCTTGTGAAGTCTTGAAATTATTAAATCTTGCTTGATTGAATTCATATCATGAATGCTTATTTGAAATAATGATTTGAGCCCTAATTTATATAGGAAATCCATCTAATATCCCATGTATTACATCCCAAAGGATGAAATACACAAAATTTGAACTTGTTGATGCTCCAAGTGGCACAACAACATGCAAACAGAATATTGCTACTCTGTTTCTCCTAAAAGAGAAAGAGAACACATGCATATCTTATCTCCCAAGGTCTTTGTAGTTGGTTCTCAACTGTGTTGATTTCCCTCAGTTGTTCAATGTAACAGTAATATTCAAGGGGCCTACTGGTGTTGAGCTTCTGGATTGTTTTGAGATCAAACATAAACTTAAAACCTACTTTAACTAGGGTTTTAAAGAAACAACAAAAGATAGATCAGAGCTTTGGAACATAAGAGAATGATAGTTCATCCAAATTAACCAGACCTATAACCTTCCAAGGAATTCATAACTAAAACTGCAGAATGAAATTAACTTATGATTGACACATAGTTTCATTCATTAGCAGTGTTGATTTCAATAACAGATTGCAAGTAACCATTTTAAATAAAACACAAAATAACATTTCATTCCTTGAAGGCTTCACAAATCAAATGATTAACTTAAGATGAACACCATTCTGAAACACAATCTGAAGTAGATTAAACTCTGATTTCTTCTATTGTTAGTATAATAGATAAGCAAAATTTACAAAACTGGCACAATCACCATTGTATAGAGAACCCATATCTTCGGACTATTCCCATCTATACTAAGAGAATTGAAAAGATACTTTACAGTCTATGCTGAATCTAACTCCTAACCAAGAAGACAAAAAGGAGCTCCCATTACAAAGAATCAGGATGCAGCTCTATCTCCCCTATTTCGGCTAACCTCTATGTATTTAACTCCAAAAACTGCTCCTGCTTCTAACTATCAATTTTCTAACTTTGTTCACCATTGTACAAAGAGGCCAAAATGCCATATATATAGAATGTACCCAAAAGAATTTGTTTTCCCCTACATTAGGGTTTACAAAATATCTACCTTTAGGAGGGTTGGCTCTTAGATTTTTCTGAAGAAAGTCAATGTTGCATTCAATGTGAAGCCCTCCTTTCCATGTCAGTGATGGCTTTACCTCATGAGAAGCCTTCAGATCTTTTGTAGCTGCAACATTTACTCTTGGTATCCGTGTCTATCTTTCAACTCCTTCGAAGGGCTACCTTGAGTGCTCTAAAGCATTTTTCCATTAATACCGATCTATCTCCGCCAGTGGTCACCACAACTGTCCCTATGAGTCATGGTTGCTTCTTTCCTTTGGCCTCCTTTAGGTTCCAGACCTTTTTGTATGTTTACCGTCTTCTGGAGCATCATCGGGTCTCCCTTTAGATCTGAACATTACCACCCAAGCCGATCCATCACCTCTTGATCTCAAAATGAGGCCATGTCATTTGCACCTTGTTGGTCTTCCTCAAGGTGGTAGTCAATTAGTCAATGGCCAATAGGCCATTCCCTTAGCTTAATCTAGTTGGCAGAACATAGGCCACGAAGGATTCTCGGGCAGTCAAAAGTGGTCCATCCCAAATCGCATGTTGGTGAGACACCAACCGTGTCTCCCCGATGCAATTTTTCCTCTTAACTGCTATCAGTGTAGTGGGTGTTAGTCGATGAGACCTCATAGCGAGCTATAGAAGTCAAATCAAGCCCATAAAGACCATTGGCAAGAAAGTCACTAGTCGGCCAGAGGTTATGCCGAACAACCTTAGTCTTTTGGGGAGCTCAAATTTCTTTCGGCAAGACACTTCAGAATCGCCCAACACCATGCCGCATGCATTCATTCTCCCCAAAGGCATATCCTATCGGTGAGACATAAAAATCTCCCTGAGACCTTATGGTGATGGAATCCCCTTCTACCGATGTCTTCATTTCATGTTAGCGAGACTATCGCTTGTCGATGTGACCTTATAGCAAAGCCCCCTTCATTCGTTTGGAGTCTCCCCGATTTCCTCTTTATCGGCAAGAGCCTATCGGGTCGGTGAGACTTCATGGCGACTTCCTCTTTTTTCCCCGAGCTCACTCTTATTCCCCCGAGCTCAAGCTCCTTCTACTTCAGCAAGACTAGCTCCCTTCACTGAGACCTTCCACCAAAGCCACGTTACCTTATGTCGGCGAGACTATCGTCCCCTCACCAAGACATCTTGGCGAGCCCTCCTTTCTCTGGTGAGCACACCCTATCAGAGAGAATCCCTTCAGTCAGTGAGACTTTACACTAACTAAAACTTCCTTTTGCCGAGCCGAGAGCACTTCAGAGAGACCTTATCTTGTCGCCGAGACCTCATACCGAATTCAAAATATTACACCGAGGGCACAATCCCTTTGGCGAGACCAACAGCCATTGGTAAGACATCCCACAAAGCCTTCCACGCTATATCGAAGACCAACCCTTCGGCGAGACCCGCACTAATCGGTCAAATCCCTTGCCGAAGGAAAAATTATTGTCGAACTCAAACTTTAGGTGGGACCTCCATCTGTTGGGGAGACTTATGGCGACATCTCCTTCATGTCACCGAGACCTTAGCATGTCGGCTAGACTTCATGCTGATGGTGAACCACTCTCCCCGAAGACAAACCCTTCGTGCCTTGTTGGCGAGACTTGAAGATTTCGCCAAGAGTTCTCTCTGAACAAAAGTCTTTCATGCCAATATGAGCCTGCATGTGAATTCCACTTGTTGTGACATCCCTGAGGTCTTGCCGATTGGCAACACATATGCATATTTAAAAAAATGCATTATGGGTCGGGAAGACCCTAATAATCTCATGTCGATAGGATCCATAATGAGAAGTATTTAGACTTGATGGAATTCATAGTACTGCATGATCAAAAAATGGGGAAAATATGCTCATGGTGGGACCTATTTGGAAAATTACGAGTATGGACACCATGCAAAATCACCAGTATTTTATAGTTCTAACACCCCCTCTGGATTTTAAATAGACAGAGCCATGCCACCAGTCGGCAAGACATCTGAAATGTCTCGCCAACACTTGCCTTAGAGGATTTCTATGCCAAATTGGATTTGGGGAATGCTTTCCAACTGAGCTCCCTTGAAAAATACATCCCGTGCATGATCTAATCTTGTGAAACAAGGTCTCCATTAGTCCTCAGAAGAAAATAAAACATATTTATAATAAAATTCACTATTGCTTGTGATTATGTCATTCAATTTATAGCAAGAAGAAAAACAATTTAAGTTGAGAACCAAAATTTGACAAAACAAGAAGGCAAACTAAGGAAGAAAACAAAAGAACCCCCAAAAGCAAAGCAAATAACAAAGACAAAGAAACCAAAAAGGGAAGGGGGACCCATTTTGTTCCAGAATAAAACGGGGTGATTATGCAAGGCATAACAAAACTTAAAACCTAAATTTTCTCACTCAAAACCTTGAAAATAGGCCACATGGAACTCATTCGCCAAGCTGCGTGAATGGGTCCTAGTTGAATGAGACTCATTTTTTGAAAGTGGAAAATGGATCCCACAAGGCCTATTTTGATTAGTAAAGTGTCAAGGAGTGTGTAAATTAAGTTTATTTATTGATATTGTCAGGTTTTTCATTAAAATATGCCTTGGTATACATAATATAGGGTTATAGGGGCCTATTAATGATGATATAAAAGTCATAAATGCAATAGGGCCCAAAATCCAATGTGAGTGTAAATAAATATACTTTACAAAATTAAATTAAGGCCAAATTGGGTATATTTAGCTTAGAAAGTCCCAAAACCCCATGTGAATGTGTACAACACATTACAACATTGGATAAGGTCCATTTACTTTACAAGCCTCCTAAATTTAATCTGAAGGTGTGAATAAATACACTTTACAACATTAAATTATGGTAGAGTTAGGTTGATTTAGATTAAACAGGTGCTAGACCTACTTTGGATGTGTAAAACACCTCACAACACTAGAACAAGGTGACATTAAGTCTAATTTATCATTAGTTATTCCTAAATTAAGTGTGAAAATCTACACAACAACATTTTTTTGACACTACATTTAGCCCCCACTTTAGTGAGAGGATGAACTTGCTTCAAACTCACACTAAAGTAGATATTCAAGAGGGGTCCAATCATACCAATGTGAATGGTCTAGGATAACAAAGATCAAGGAGGTAACATGGCCCCCAGGATCCAAGACCCTATGTCAAACTGACATAAGAAAAAAAGGACATGCGCAAGGTATGAAACATTAGGATACACGATCATGCAATGCCAATGACTAAAAGAAAGAAAAACAAAAATAAGGAAGAAAAAAAAAAGGTGGATCAAGCTTTGACCGTTTTTCCAACACGATGTGGATTAGATCTAAGATTTTTGTCCAAAAATGCGCACCCACTCTGAGGCAATGAAACTTTAGGCTATTGACTGGCTGAATAATCCAAGAGGGTGAGACACATACACATATGGCCAGTATGTGCTCACCACACACATGCAAGTGGCTAAGGAAAATTCATGCCTCAGATCAACTTTGTTAGACCATACCAAAGTTATACCCCATGATAACTTTGATAAGGTGCCACACAAAAATGAATTTTGAGCTACATGAGACAAGCAAAACTTTGTATGCCCTAGACTCATGAACAAAAAAGATGGCTCCATAGGCATGCAAAGTGTGTTATGCAAGGTGGCCATATAACATTTCTTGTAAATGCAAAATACTATAAGGTATGTTTGAATGGATTTTTCTTAGTTCATGTAAGGCAGATCTTCTTAGGGAACATTGTGCCTAATGTCTCCAAGAGGACAAGTCAAAGAAGTATCACACTCTTTAGATGAAATCAAGCCTCATGACACCACCAAGAAAAGGATGCATCGAAAGAAGAAATAAATCACATAATGAAATATGAGTGTCGATGTATTCCCCCACTTTAAAGCAATTGCTAACACCATTACTGTGAGAAATTTCTTTAAAGTAGAAGAAGACATGAGATATTATTCAAAAATCCCTTTGCCAATTCATATGTCTCTAAATTGAACTACATCATGAATAAGTATATCACATGTGAGTCAAATTAAGGCATGTCATCCACATCCCAAGCTTGCTCTTATATCTACATGAAATGTGATCAACTAGCCAAAAGAGACAACACTTGTGACATAAGAGGACAAGGCTACCTAACCCCTTGCCCACACTTAGTGCAGGACAAGGATTAGTCGAATAGGATGAAAGTAAGTATCAATTAGAGGAACTAGGTGCTTCAACAATGGAAAATCACCACGATCCTTAAGATATTGAATTCGATTACTTAAAGCCTTACATTCATTAGTAGAATGACCATGAACTCTATGATATGCTCAAAATGAATTCTTATTGTAAAATTTATTTCATGTTCTTGGAGGGAGAGACATCAAAAAAATTTGGAGGAGTCTCAACAAGATACCCTCTTCATCAAAAGTATAGGATGTTTCATCATTTTGTGACAAAGATATATCTTGCTAAGGTGTCATACTTACACAAGACTCTTTAGATTGCGATATTTTGTTCTCTCCCTTATAGGAGGGTGTAAAATATAAAAAATTCAAATCAAGTGTTTTGCATGATGACATTGACATTAAGCTTTGATTTCATTGTTTCTTTCAAAGGATAACAATCAAAACCACTAGTGGACCTATCAGTTCAGGATAAACTACTATTAAAGTTGGCTTAGAAGAATCTTTTGTAAGAGTGTTGATCTTAAGTGAAGGTTTGTTTTATGGGTTGATATCTATGAAAGGATGTAATAACCAAGACCAAGAGTTGTTTCTTGAATGTTAGGATCTATAGGGACATGAATACCTTGTTCGTTAGCTCCACATCCTTTTCTATTATAACTGATTTGTTTCATAAGTTCATAACCTCTTCCATAAAGCTTTTTCATTTCTTTTGGATTTGGTGGTTATTCATACTCAATTTCATCAAAGTTTGTTCTGTAATTTTTTGTCTTTTATTCTAAAGTGGTTGATGTGGATGCTTTCGAAGGGTCTTCTAAATTTTTCATTGATATTACCACTTTTTCTTTTCCGTTTTTGGAGTTTTTGTTTATGATCTTATATTCTCCCATGAATGTAGGTTCAAAATCCAAGGAACCCCAATCATCAGCTAATAGTTTTGACATTGTTTGCATTGGATGCTTTTAATTTTTCATAGGTTCTATGTTTGATGTTGGAATCAGTGTGTTTAGAGGATTTTTCCTTCCTTTTTCAACTTCTAGGAAACTTTCAGGCTTAGGGTCTATTTCAATTCAATACACCTTATTTTGGTAGACATAATTCAGTATACGATGAAGGGTTGAAGGAACTGCATGCATTTCATGAATCCAAGGTTGCCCTAGAAGAAGATTATATGAAAGATTATCGATAATTTCATGAATAGGGGTCTACAAGGTTTCTTTTCCAGTTGTAATACATAAAGTAATCACACCCAATGATTGTTTGCCTATGTTATCAAATCCATGAATTGACAATGAATCAGGTTGATTTTTTGACTTACTCACACCAAGTTTATCCAAAAGTGTGATACTACACACATAAAGACCATAACCATTTTCAACAAGGGTTCTCTTTATTCCTTATCTTTTGTAACTGGGTATTATAATGAAGGCATCATTTTTCTTTCTCAATTCCAAAGGAGGAAACTCATGTTGATGAAAGGTAATTTCTACAGTAACTATATTCATTCCTTGTATTAAAGCTGCCACATCATTTGCATTTGTACTAAGAGGAACCATTACTTGTTGTAAAGTTGTTTGAAGCATGGTGTGATAATTAGGTGAATTCTGAATTAGGTCCCATAAGGATATCTTAGCAGGAGTATTTTTAAGTTGTTCGACAAGATCTTACTCCTTCCCACTATACGAAGTTAAACAATGAGCACTACAAAAGATGGGATAAGGAAAAGGTAATGTTGTTGAAGGTGTTTATCTTGGTTGCGAATTGTTTCTAGTGTTATTTTTATGAGAAATGATATTATGACTCGATTGCTGCAAAACATTATTCTTAGGTGGGTAAAGGATAAGTTCAGGTTCATTTTTAGTTTGAGGTTTTTGTGAAGGATGGTAAAGGATGAGTTGAGGTTGAATAATATTAAAATCCCTTAGTGAAGGAGAGTCTAATGTTACTTTCATCATCTTCATCTAAGGGTACTGTATCATTATTGTCAATGTTATCCTTTTCTTGCACCATGATATCTTCTATAGGAGGAGTGTTTTTAGGAGATCTACAAGTTAGATATTCATGACATTCAAAGGTTGTTTCTTCTAAAATGATTTCATCACATGTAAGGGATTTATTAATGGTTGGATTTTCTTGTTTATCAATAGTGGGGATATTAGGAGAAGGCTCTATTTGCTTGTCCTTTTCTATAAGGTCTCATTCTCTTGTTGCACACTATATACCATAGAAGGAGAGCTTGTAATATGTTCATCACGTTCCATGGTTAGATTTTGTAAAGTATCTTCATCACAAGTAGGGGTCCATCAAGAGAAGGACAAGTATGATTTTCATGCTTACCAAATAGATCTTTCCAAATGGTAGGAGCATTAGGGAAGGGAGGAACAAGATTTTCATGACTCTCAATAGGTGCATCTTCTAACACTAACCTATCCTCTTCACATCGAGTAGGGATATTAGGAGAAGGACAAATTTTATTTTCATGGCTACCTATTATTTCATCCGCTTTCACTAGAAAATTCTTACAAGCAAGAGATGAATGAGGACTAGGTAAGGTGACATTTAGAAATGTGTCTATGATCTCATCTTCTTTTCTTCTAATATCTGACAAAGGGGGAAGAGGAGAGGGACAATCAAAACCCTCAATGCTTGTATCTTCTTTCAGCAAGATACCTTCATCACTAATAGAAGAGGTATCGAGAGAAGAAAAAGTATGATTCTTATGATTGTCTACGCTTGCATCCTCTTGTGTTTTGAGTAGGGAAAATAGAATCATACAATCTATTAGATATTCTAGAAACAATAAATACTTGAAAAGAACACATTCTAATATGAGAAAGTAATCTATCTAAATTATGCAATGTTTCTAAAATGTAAACAAATGTCCTATAGATCTGAAACTTTTGATACCAAAATGAATTTTGAAATGCTTTAAAAATGACTTTACTACAAGAATGATTTGGCCTAGATACATAAAACAGATGTTCCTAACACTTTCTAGACTTATACTATATGTTACTAGCAAGCTTAGGAATCACAAAAATGAGGGTTTTAATGCTTTATAGGCAGTTTAAAATCTAGACTAGGACTGATTCGCCCAAAGGGATGAATGAGTCCCAGTTAGGATTTTTTTCAAAAAAAATTGAAATTTTCAATTGATTTTGATGCTTTTTATGTTGTATGACCTGAAGACTAAATGAAAATGTAGATTTTATAGGATTTTAAATGATTTGAGATGAAAAAATTCAACCTATATGCACTTTCACTAATGCAAAATTTATAAACCCTAGATGCCAAATAACTAATGCAAATTGTAATGCAAAGCCAATGGAAGCTAGATCTAGGATGATGATGGACTCCAAATTAGTAAAGAAGGTATTCTAATTAAATGCAGGGTCATGAAAATGAAAGGTAGAAAATTGTATGCTTTTCTAGGGTTTAGGACCTAGAATGACAATCTTCACTCTCTCTCATTCAAGAACAAACTATAGATATCTCAATGCGAAGGAGAAAGAAATATTGTAATAGGGCTTTCCTAGTGGATGAATATAAACTAATGAGGGGTTCACCACCAAGCTAGGGCTTGCAAAAATGAATGAAATGCAATATCTAATGATTGAACTCAATGATGCAAGAAAATTCACTAAATAAACTATAAATGCAAATAAACCATAATAGAAAACTATAAAATTAGAAGTGTCTACATATAAACTTGTAGAGACTGGAAATGTTGAATAATCTAGAATTTATGCCTACTAGGACTAATTCACCATTTTGGGTGAATTAGTCCAAGATCAGGGTTTCTGCACTGGAATAGGTTTCTAGAAAAAGGTATCTGAAACTATAAAAATCTCAAAATTGACTTAAAATGGGACTCATTCGCCAATATTAATCTAGGTGAATGAGTCCAGTTAGGGTTTTTGGAATTTAAAAGTCTAAATATGGTCTTCAATGTTTTCTCTTTTTGTTCCATTAGGTCTCTAGATCCGAAACTCTGATTTTGGGGTGGTAGATGACTTTTTGGTGAAGATTATGACCTTGCAAATGGGGAGATAACTCCAACAACTTTATCCAATCTTGTAACCTAATATTCAATGATGCTTCAAGTCTTCAAAGCACCTAGGTCTGCAATTACACAAAGAGAGAGAGAGAGAGAGAGAGAGAGAGAGAGAAAGTGTTGATTGTTAGGGAATAGGGGTTTGCCTTGGTCAAACCCCTTGTAGGTAATTAAACCAAATGATGAGACAATGAAATAAAGAACATTAATCATGGAAAATAATACCTTGTATGATGTCTTGTAAATCTACAACTCAACATGAAATGGCCATGAAGGATGTAGATCTTGATCTTGAGATAAGTGTAGAACAATGCTCTATCTTGGATTTTCAATAATACATCACAACATTAGCTCAATAACATACTTGATGCTTGATGTCCTTGACATGATGATGGATCTTGAATTTTTGCAACAATTGATGAAGAGTTCTGGCCTTGAATGCTTTAGAAATGACCTTGAATGCTCTCTTGATGCTCTTGTGAAGTCTTGAAATTCTTAAATCTTGCTTGATTGAATTCATATCATGAATGCTTATGTGAAATAATGATTTGAGCCCTAATTTATATAGGAAATCCATCTAATATCCCATGTATTACATTCCAAAGGATGAAATACACAAAATTTGAACTTCTTGATTCTCCAAGTTGCACAGCAACATGCAAATAGAATATTGCTACTATGTTTCTCCTGAAAGAAAAAGAAAACACATGGATAACTTATCTCCCAAGGTCTTTGTAGTTGGTCCTCAACTGTGCTGATTTCCCTTAGTTGGTCAATGTAACAATAATATTCAAGGGGCCTGCTGGTGATGAGCTTCTGGATTGTTCTGGGATCAAACATAAAATTAAAACCTACTTTAACTGGGGTTTTAAATAAACAACAAAAGATAGATCAGAGCTTTGGAACATAAGAGAATGATAGTTCATCCAAATTAACCAGACCTATCACCTTCCAAGGAATTCATAACTAAAATTGCAGAATGAAATTAACTTGTGATTGACACACAGTTTCATTCATTAGCAGTGTTGATTTCAATAACAGATTACAAGTAACCATTTTAAATAAAACACAAAATAACATTTCATTCCTTGAAGGCTTCACAAATCAAATGATTAACTTAAGACAAACACCATTCTGAAACACAATCTGAAGTAGATTAAACTCTGATTGCTTCTACTATTAGTTAAACAAATAAGCAATATTTACAAAACTGGCACAATTGCCATTGTACAGAGAACCCATATCTTCAGACTATTCCCATCTATACTAAGAGAAATGAAAAGATACATTTTAGTCTATGCTGAATCTAACGCCTAACCAAGAAGACAAAAAGGAGCTCCCATTACAAAGAATCAGGATGCAGCTCTGGTTCCTATATTTATGCTAACCTCTATGTATTTAACTCCAAAAACTACTCCTGCTTCTAACTATCAATTTTCTAAATTTGTTCCTATTTTCTTAGCTACCAGTTCAGACCTTTACAAAGAGGCCAAAATTCCATATATACATAATGTACCCAAAAGAATGTGTTGTCCCCTACATTAGGGTTTACAAAATATTTGCCTCCAGGAGGGTCAGCTCTAAGATTTTTCCAAAGAATGTCAATGTTGCATTCAATGTGAAGCCCTGCCGTCCATGTCAGTGATGGCTTGACCTCAGGAGAAGCCTTCATATTTTTTGTAGCTGCAACATTTACTCCTGGTATCCGTATCTATCTTTCAACTCCTTCGAAGGGCTGCCTTGAATGATCTAAAGCATTTTTCCATTAATACCAATCTATCTCCTCCAGTGGTCACCACAGCTATCCCTGTGAGTCATGGTTGCTTCTTTCCTTCGGCCTCCTTTAGTTTCCAGAGCTTTCTGCACATTGACCATCTTCCAGAGCATCATCAGGTCACCCTTTAGATCTGAACATCACCATCCAAGCCAATCCATCGCCTCTTGATCTCAGAATGAGTCCTTGTCGTTTGCACCCTGTTGGTCTTCCTCAAGGTGGTAGTCAATCAGTCAATGGCCAATAGGCCATTCCCTTAGCTTCTTTTGGTTGGCAGAACATAGGCCACACAGTATTCTTGGGCAGTCAAAAGTGGTCCATCCCAAATCGCATGTCGGTGAGACACTAATTGTGTCTCCCCGATGTGATTTTTCCTCTTAATCGCTATCAGCGTAGCAGGTGTTAGTTGATGAGACCTCATAGCGAGCTGTAGAAGTCATATCGAGCCTAGAAAGACCATTGGCAAGATAGTCGCTAGTCGGCCAAAGGTTATGCCGAACCCCCTTAGTCTTTCAGGGAGCTCCTTCTAAACTCAAATTTCTTTCAGCAAGAAACTTTGGAATTTCCCAGACACTATGCCGCATGCATTCATTCTCCCCCAAGGCATATCCTATCGGTGAGACATAAAGATCTCGCCGAGACCTTATGGTGATGGAATCCCCTTCTGCCAATGTCTTTATTTCTTGTCAACAAGACTATCACTTGTTGATGTGACCTTATAGCAAAGCCCCGTTCATTTGTTTGGAGTCTCCCCGATTTCCTCTTTATTGGCAAGACCCTACTGGGTCGGTGAGACTTCATGGTGACTTCCTCTTTTTTCCCTAAGCTCACTCTTATTCCCCCGAGCTCAAGCTCCTTCTACTTCGGCAAGACCAGCTCCCTTCGTTGAGACTTTCCACCGAAGCCACGCTACCTTATGTCAACGAGACTATCGTCCCATCGCCAAGACTATTGGCGAGCCCTCCTCTCTCTGGTGAGCACACCCTATCAGGGAGACTCCCTTCGGTCAATGAGACTTTACACCAACCGAAACTTCCTTTCGCCGAGCCAAGAGCACTTCGGAGAGACCTTATCTTGTCGCTGAGACCTCATACCAAATTCAAAATTACACCGAGGGCACAATCCCTTCGGCGAGACCAACAGCTGTCGGTAAGACATCCCACCGAGTCTTCCACGCTATATCGAAGATCAACCCTTCAGCAAGACCCACACTAATCAATCAAATCCCTTGCCGAAGGCAAAATTATTGTCAAACTCAAACTTTCAGTGGGACCTCCATCTGTCAAAGAGACTTATGGTGACATCTCCTTCGTATCACCAAGACCTTAGCACATCGGCTAGACTTTATGCTGGTGGCGAACCACTCTCCCCGAAGACAAACCCTTCGTGCCTTGTCGGCAGGACTTGAAGATTTCACCAAGAGTTCTCTCCGAAGAAAAGTCTTTCATGTCGATATGAGCCTGCATGTGAATTCCACTCGCTGTGGCATCCCTGAGGTCTTGCCGATAGGCAACATAGACGCATATTTAACAAAATGCATTATGGGTTAGGAAGACCCTAATAATCTCATGCCGATAGGATCCACAATGAGAAGTATTCAAACTTGATGGAATTCATAATACTACATGGTCAAAAAATGGGGAAAATATGCTCATGGTGGGACCTATTTGGAAAATTACGAGTATGGACACCATGCAAAATCACTAGGATTTTATAGTTCTAACACCCCCTTTGGATTTTAAATAGACAGAGCCACACCACCAGTTAGCAAGACATCTAAAAAGTCTCGCCGACACTTGCCTTAGAGGATTTCTATGCCAAACTAGATTTGGGGAATGCTTTCCAACTGAGCTCCCTTGACAAGTACATCTTGTGCATGATCTAATCCTATGAAACAAGGTCTCCATTAGTCCTCAGAAGCAAATTTA